>APFE030007526.1:74829-112380 GCA_000404065.3 Pinus taeda | reverse complement strand
CGCAACGAAGGGGGGACTTCACCCCCCCTCTAACCCCCCGGTTCACTACGTAGGTTAGTCATGGAAAGAATATAACACAACCCAACACTGACATGGTGACAGTATGGGGTTAAGAAGACACAGAATCAAAGGAAGAACTAGAAGAATCAATAGAATGAAATTTAGAATGAGAACTTGATAGAGGACTAGGAGGATGTACTCTAACTTGACGGGGAGGAGTAATATGTCCTAACGAAAAATGAGGGTGAATGCCTCAAGTTCTCTGTGAAAATTTCCTAGTTGGTGCAATCATGTCAAGACAATGATGAATCTAAGGACTAAAGGGTTATTATAGGAGTAAAAGAGAAACAAACAAAAAGAAAACACCTAGTGGAATGGTTCCAAGTGTAAACTAACTATATTAATGATGCTACTCTAATACAAGCAAGCACGTCCTAGCAAAGAAAAAAATCTCTAGCCTATATGTGGTATAATTCCTCAAACAATCCTAAATAGATTGTTTCAGATGGCCTTCTAAAGAACATCTTACTTGATGAATTTTGATCCCTACAAGTAGAGCTATCCAGCGAAAGGTAGGGAAAAGAATCAACTTCTTCCCACAACTAGTCCTATAGAGTGTTTTCCCAATATTGGTTACTACAGTTACCTTCGTCCCACGAGGGTGGTCAAGTCTTGTGCTTCTTGGTGATCAACCACCATATGGGATTCCATGCCATGGGTTGGGTAGCCTCAAGGAGAAATGTTCACACGATGACCTAACCTAACCCCCTCTGAATCGGTTTTATGATGCACTTTGGCTTTGGACTGTGGGATGGTGAAGGATTTTAAGCTCCCTAATTTTTCAACTTATATGTCTCAATGTAAGAAATCAATGTGTGTTATTGGAATCCTATCCCACTAATCCTACACCTAAACTACATAGATTTTTTGGCCCTCATGCACAATTGGGCTTAATCTATGTATGTTGAATTATTAAGGTGTATTTTTTCAAGTCTTGGCTTGGCAGTGTTAACCAATCTCACGTTTACTTAAGGTGTGAGTGTGTGAAAATGATGTGTCAATTGGCTGAGTTAATTGAGAATATTTTTTGATGCCATGTGCTGCTAAAACTATAGTGTTGAAACATTGTAAATAATGTTGAAAATGACAGAAAAATAAACAACCAATCAAGCACACAAAACCCCACCCAAAAAGGCTATCAAGCAACCAATCAAGGGAAGGAAAAAAAGCTACTCAAAGACACATAAAATTCCTAAAAGACCTAATTTAAAAGGGACTGAGATATAGAGGCATAATTAATTGTAAATGGTCTAGACATACAACAAAAATCAAAGGTGACAAATTTTACAAAGGATAGGTATGAAGCTCTAAAACGTAAGATGATCAAGGGGATCCTAAGGGGGAAAGGAAAAACCCAAATTATAAAGGGAGAAAAGGTTAAATAAATCTATCCACAAGTGTAGTAGAGTAATGGATCAGACTATGAAAATCAGTGGTGGAAAATGTTGAAACCCTAGACTCCTCACCCAACCAATTTCTTCCTAAAAAGGTCGAGGTGTACTCTAAACCCTAGGGGGGTTTTTCCTTCCTCAAAGAGAAAAACTAAGAGAATCTAGGCCTAGGGGATACTGAAACAAAGATGAGAAACCCTTCCCAGTTGACACAAAACACTCTCAACAAGTCTTAAAAAATCCTAAACATTTCTTGGACAAAATCCAAGACACAAGTACTAACCTGGAAATAATGGAAAACGTAGATAATGGGCCAAAATGTGTGCTATGTAATGTAGATATGGGGATCAAAAGTGTGTTTTTCTCATTAGACTCTTAGTCAGTAGATCTCGCACATAATTTTCTATCTCCTACTCAGCTGGTACATGTGACCTGTGGAAAGAACTAGAAAACCACTAGAATCTGAAAATTTGACAAAAAAGGAAAGAAAACTATAAATAGAAATTGAGATTCTAAAAATAGTTGTAGAAAAACCTGAAATTTATTGAAACTTCTATCACCCAGGAATTGAATTACTACACTAGTGGAGTCACCATTTTTTAATATGAAATTTCTTGGAAGTTGTACCAAAAACACTTCACTTAAGTCACTATTAACAAGTGACCCTAACAACAATTTGTTGTTGCTTACGCTTCAAATATGCAATAATAAAAAGAGAAAACCCTGCAACAAAAATACATATGTGCTGGCATTATGATACAAGTGTTGTCTTTGATGGCAACTCATTCATAGGTCAGTTCAGTTTTAATTAAAGGCAACCCACAGTGTAACAGATCCATTCAAGTGTAATAGGCCATTGGTACAGAAGAACATGAATATGGAACTAAGTTCTACTAATCACAATGAATAAGTTGAAGGTAAACGATGGTGAAAATCAGTTTAAGATGTATAAGAAGGTCCACTTAGTCAAAACAATGTATACACATAGGTACACATAACAAAAAGCGCGTATACGTATACACGAACTCCCGCAAGAGGAAAAGCACGTACAAGTTGGAAAATCAAGGAATTTCAAGAGTAGAGAATACCAATGGTCAATACCATGGTATTAGCCCATAATATTGAGTGGAGTAATGACTATTTGATCCCGCCGAAGAATACCATGGGTCCTAAGTGGTTTTGGTTTGAGCTATTGAGAAAGGCCTAAAACTATATAAGGAGGAGAAGATCATATCTCCAATGTGTGCAAGTGAAAAGGGTTTCTAAGGAATACTTCTATTTGAACTATATTTTATGTTATAGGGGCTATCTTGGTGATTTGATCTGAAATATTTTGTGCACCTTGAATTCAATTTTGGATTAGGATCATGAGATCTGTAATGACTTATCATTGAATGATCTGATATTGGTTGAGCCAGATCTAATTGTGTACACCTGTTTTATTCTTTGAATGTCATGATCTGGGTTTGTCTAAAGTCCGGAATAGAAATACATTTATGAGTTAATATTTGCAAATCTATATGCTGGTTCGCTTTGGTGAAGTTGCGTATACACGCTAGTTCGGCTCTTCCAAGTAGAGTATGCAAAAGAAAAAGTATGTTGTTCAGAGATGACTGATCTATTTGATTAGTACTGTTGTTTTACTACTGTCTATTAATGAAGTCTTCTTAGATTTGAATGTAAAATTGAATGCATAAGGAGCTCGATATCTAATTGATTGATTATATAAGTGAGAAGTGTGATATCTGCTATTGCCTGTGTAAGGTTCTATAAATTGATAGTAGATGTTCAGTATATTGCTGGTTGGTACAGACTTGATTCAGAAGTTTTATTTTTTAGTAGTTTTGAAGGTATACACAGGTTTGATTAAAGGAAGTAGCATATACATGTAGGTTGGTTTAAGTAAAGTAGCATATACATTTTGATGCATGATTTTGAGGTTATAGATGGTTCTGCATGATGATGTAGGCTTTTGGGTTCAACACATTGTTTTGGTGATAGTGATCTGATTGTTGGTTGATGCAGTTTGAGTTTCAAAGTTTTTTATGGGTCCATTATGAAATTTGATGAAACAAGGCCATCATGTGTATTGTTGTGTACCAAGAGCATCCAGTCTAAAAATTTATGAAATGTGGTCCCTGGAGGAAGAGAGAGGGTCATATCCTTCCATAGGTCAATGCCTACATACTAGTAAACACATTGGCTAATACAAGATCTAGGGGGTTGTAGCTCCCTTCCAATAGAAGCTGGAAAATGAGAGAAGGTTCTAGCCTTCTACAAGCGGGTTCCTACGTGATGGTATGAGTTTGCACCAGTACAAGATTATAAAAATATTTTTTTATTATTAAAAGAAGACAGAGACGACAACAGCAGGTGTTTTTCACCCACATTGGGTTTCCACCTTAAATATTGGTGTTCATATGTGTTTCTTATGTGTGATGGTTTATTATGTTTTTACTGCACTATTTAATAAGTTACTAATGCACTGGTTATAGATCATGACATGATAAATTAATTAAATCACAAGTTCTATGGGTATACGTTGGTTTCACTAATCACAGTAGCATGTACACGCTAGTTCACTTCACAGAAGTAGAGTATATAGATCTGTTTGGGAAATGAAAAATTATTGATTTGATAACACTGATTCATCCCCCCTCTTATTATTATTTCCAACAATTGGTATCAGAGCAGGTCCTTCATAAGAAGCTTGGTCACTTGAAGGAAGATCTTGCAAGATGAATAATCACAAAGGCATGGGATCCATCAGACCACCAATATTTAATGGGAGAAACTTATTATATTGGAAAATAAGAACTAGGGCCTATCTACAATCACTTGGAGCCAATGTTTGGGAAATTGTGGAAGGAGGATATCAATTTCTAGCAACAATTCCTACAGACTCTGCAAGTAAGAAGTTATATGAAACCAATGCCAAAGTTGTCAATATGTTATTGGGAAGTCTGTTAGAATCAAAATTTGTCAAAGTCATGCAGCTCAAGACAGCCAAAGAGATATGGGACAAAATCATTCAGAGCTACGAAGGAGACTCTCAGGTAAAACATGATAAGCTTCAACTCTCATAATTCAGTATGAAACTCTTAAGATGCATAGTGATGAGAGTGTTGCTAGTTACTTCTTACATATAGGTGAGATTGTTAATTGTATGAAGAATCTGGGTGAAGAGATAAAGGAAGCTACTTTAGTTGAGAAAATTTTGAGATCTTTGTCTTCCAAATTTGAGTCAAAAGTGTCTACCATAGAAGAAAAATAGGATCTTCAAACTATTACTATGACTCAACTCCATGGAATCCTAACTGCCTTTGAAATGAGAAAAGGAGGTCTATCAGATATGAGAGATGCTGCTTTTAAAGCATCAACAAAGGGGAAAAAAAGGAAGAGAAAAATGAATCAGAATACATTTCAGAAGAAGAAGATGAGGTAAATTTTGTCAAGAAGCTTCAACGAGGTTCTGGAAGATCTAGAGGTAAGCTACCTTTCAAATGATTTTCTTGTGGTAGAGTTGGCCATTATGCTGCCAAATTTCCTAATAAAGATAAATATGAAAAAGGAAAGGAATGTGCAAAAGGAAATAGAAAGCAGGTTCTGAATAGAGGGAGTTACTATACACATGAAGATAATGATGGCTTATCCAATAGTGATGAAGATGAAACTGACAAAGATTATAGACTACTCATGGATTATGACAATGATGATTTCTTGGATTCCTTAGAAGAGGAAGACTTTCTTGAAGAAATTACAAAACTCAAAATCTGTTTAGAAGAATATAATATGACCATCAATACATTGACACACCAACTCACTCAAAGAGAAAAACACAATGAAAATCTAGAATGTGAAATTGTGGGTATAAGAAAAGAACTTGAGAAGACAAAATCTCTTAATCTTAGATTTGCTGAAGGATATGAAACTTTAAATGAAATCATCAAGGTTCAACGTTCTCCTCTGATAAAGATAGGTCTTGGATATGTTGAAGAATCATCTCAATCATAGAAGTCGTCAGCCTCCACTAGAGGCTATCTTGATGTAGCAAATACCAATGAATAGTATGTCAATCGTCAGCAAAGGCCTAAAATTACTCATCAAGTAAATCATACCCAGTTTACTCCAAGGATGAATATCAGTAGAAGCTTCAACCAACAGGTAAACAATGCCAAAATATTCTATGATCACAGAAACTTCTTTAATGGGCAATGTTTTTCATGTCATAAATTTGGGCATAAGGTTGCTCAATGTGTTGCTTACAAAACCATCATGACTAGAGAAGCACGAAATCAAAGGGGTGTAACATGAATCAAGAAAAGTTCCTATAATAATTTTTTCTCCTCTTGGAAATGAAGTAGAATGTTCGATTTGTAACAACTTTGGTCATGAAGAATATGAATGCAAGAGAAAATTTCAGCCATCACTTCAAAAGGATCAAACATCATTAAATCCCAAGATATGGAGAAAGAAGGAATCTCAACTGGAAAGATGTGGCATATCTCTGTATCCAAAAGGACAAGAAAATCATTGGTACATCAACAGCAGATTCTCTAAACACATGATAGGTGATAAAGAGAAACTTCATTCATATAATTCTTTAGAAAAAGAAAAAATGCCTCGTTTGGAAATGACACTCCAGCTGTCATTAAAGGTAAAGGTTCTATCTTCTTGAAAGAAAAGGTTAAAGTTGTAAATGTCATGTATGTAGATAGTTTAAAGCATAACTTGTTGAGTGTTAGTCAAATGTGTGATTAAGGAAATGAAGTTTTGTTTCGATCAAATGGATGTGTGGTCCGTGAGCTTGATATAGGAAATATAGTGATCAAAGGAACAAGAACTCCAAACAACTTATACATACTCAAAGGAGGACAACAACAATGCTATCTAAGAAAAACAGATGAAAAATGGCTATGGCATAGAAGATTGGGACATCTAATCTTTTCTCAAATAAGAAAAGCATGCAGGCTCAAGGCAGTACGTGATCTTCCAGACATCAGCATCCCAAAAAATACCATATCCAAACTATGTCAAGTCGGTAAGCAAACCAGAGTTCACTTCAATGAAAAGGAAGGATCAACAAGTAAGCCTCTTGGCCCAACAAGGAAAAAGTCACCTCGTGGAGAAGAATATTTTATTTTATTTATTGATGATTTTTCCAAGATGTGTTGGATAGGTCTACTAAAGCATAAAGATTAAGCATGTGAAAATTTTAAAGCCTTCAAATATTTAGTTGAAAATGAATCAGATCGAAAAATAAAATGTCTCAGATCTGATCGAGGAGGAGAATTCATATCAGATGAATTATTTGACTTTTGTGAACAACATGGAATAAAGAGGCAATTCTTCATCACAAGAACTCCTCGGCAAAATGGTGTGGTGGAAAGAATGAACATAACATTTCAACAACTGGCTCGAGCAATGCTTGATGAATCTAGAACTCCTACAACCTTCTGGGATGAAGCTGCATTTGTTGTTGTGACTATTCTCAGAAAAGAAAATGTTCGGATAAATAGCAATTAAACTCCATATGAACTTTGGTATGGTAAGCCTCCTACTGTAAAACACTTTAGAGTGTTTGGAAGCAAATGTTTCATCAAAAGGACTGATGAAAAGCTTGGTAAGTTCAAACCCAGAGTAGACAAAGGAATTCTTCTTTGTTATTCATCGAGAAGTAAAGGATACAAATGTTATAATAAAATACTTCAGAAATTTGTTGAAAGCATTGATGTTGTAATTGATGAAGCATGCAGAAATCTAGAACAAATGAAATCGACAATGGAATATGATAGTGAGGAAGTTGGGGAATGCCTTACCGCATCAAATGAAAATGATATAGAAGAAGAAACCAATGAAGCACCATAAGAAGCTACAACAGATAGGGAAAAGACTCCATCCAGGTATGTTCAGAAGAACCATCTAGAATCTCAAATTCTAGGAGAAAAGGGGGCTGGTGTACAGATAAGAAGAACTATTATAGGGACCTCAAGCTACCTAGCATTACTATCCTCCATTGAACCTCAAAATGTAAATGAGCCTACAAAGATGAATGTTGGGTCAAGGCCATAGATGAAGAACTTGACCAAATTGAAAAGAATGATACTTGACAGTTAGTTCCTAGACCTCATGATAAAAATGTTATAGGAACAAAATGGATATTTAAGAACAAACTGAATGAAAATGGAGAAGCTATTAGAAACAAGGCTAGACTTGTTTGTAAAGGGTACGCTCAACAAGAAGGTATATATTTTGAAGAAACTTTTTCACCTATTTCCAGACTTGAATCCATAAGGATGTTTCTTGCTCTTTCTAATTTTCAAAAATTCAAAGTATATCAATTTGATGTAAAATCAGCCTTCCTTAATGGAGACTTAGAAGAAGAGGTTTAAATTGAAGAACTAGAAGGATTCATTCTCGGAAATGATGCAAAACTCGTATGCAAGATTACAAAGGCTCTCTATGGTTTAACACAGGCTCCAAGGGATTTGTATTACCACCTTGACAAATATCTACAACAACAAGGTTTCACAAAAGGTTCTACAGATAACAATTTATACACAAAGGTTGAAAATGATAAACTGCTCATTATTGTTGTTTATGTTGATGATATCATCTTGGTAGCAATGAAGAATCCATGAGTCATAATTTTTCTTCAGTAGTGCAACAAGAATTTGAAATGTCCTTACTTGGTGAACTTACTTATTTTCTTGGTCTACAAGTATAGGAAACAAAATATGGTATCTTTCCTTCACAAACCAAATATCTTAAGCAGATCTTGAAGAAGTACGAAATGGAAGATTTTAAACTAGTATGTACTCCAATGGTAACAGGATGCAGTCTCAGTTCTAACGATGAATCACTAGCAGTAAACCAACCAACTTATAGATCTATGATTGGATTTTTTCTATATCTAATAGGTACCAGACCCGATATGATGCATGCAATAGGAATTATTGGAAGGTTCCAAGCAAATCCAAAGGAATCACATCTCTAGGCAGTCAAAAGAATTTTCGAATATCTTCAAGGAACTCAGGACTTTGGACTATGGTATCCTAAAGATACAAACTTTACTCTTCATGCATATATAGATGTAGTTTTGGTAGGAAATGTTCTTGATCGAAAGAGCACTAGTGGAGGTGCATTCTATATGGGTTCTTGGTTAGTGTCATGGTTCAACAAGAAACAAAGATCGATTGCCTTATGTACAGCTGAAGTAGAATATGTGGTTGTTGCATCTTGCTACACACAATTATTTTGGATGATGCAAACACTACAAGACATTCAGATCAAATTTATTCCACCCATATCCATTCTATGTGATAATACAAGTGGCATCAGTATTTCAAAAAATCCTTTCATGCACTCCAAGACCAAGCACATACCCGTTAAGTACCATATTCTATGAGAACAAGTGCTTGAACAAAAGGTTAAATTGGAGTATGTTCCCTCCAAAGAACAGGTTGTTGATATATTCACTAAACTGCTTCCCAGAGAAACATTTGAATATCTCAGACAAAAGATGGGAGTAGTTTCTGCATCATCCTACTGTTAAATCCAATTTTGAGAGGAAGGCTAGTATATGTAGGTTCATGAAGTATAATTGCGTATACATGTAGGTTTCTATGGCTGAAAGAGTGTATGTGTTTTTCTGATAGAAAAATAGTGGGTTAGACTCTGATATGGGTGCTCTATCTAACATCTAGCACAGGTTCAAGGGGAGCATTAGCCTTCACTCACATTCAACATTGTTGGCATCATGGTTGTTGATTTCAGCTATGACTTTAGATACTTATATCATTTGTTGCATAAGTCATGTAAAGATCTAGGGTGTGATATGACTTCTTTTATCATGGTCTATATTTCAATGAGTCCTATTGGACATATTATGTAATTTGTATCCCTAATTTGCATGGGATGGCTGATGTAATAATTGTTGTATTTTTGTCATGGATAAACAATATGGTGTATCCCCACTTGGTTGGGTGATTGATGTATGTATGAGTCATTGGTCATAGGGAGGTCATACTCACTTAGTTGAGTTATAGATTCATGTTATTCTTTTGAAACATTTCTCTGCAAACTCGACATGTACTCAGGGGGAGCATGGACAACATAGTGTATATCAAAGGTAGAGAATAAAATGGTCTGCCCTTTTCCCTTGATGTCAAAGGGGGAGAGTATTTGGTGTTGCTTGTTATCTCTAATAGTTTCTACAGCTTGCAGTAATCAACACCAACATTGTTGCCATCAAGTCCAAAGGGGGAGATTGTTGGCATTATGATACAAGTGTTGTCCTTGATGGAAACTCATTCACAGGTCAGTTCAGTTTTGATGAAAGGCATCCCACAATGTAATAGATCCATTCAGATGTAACAGGGCATTGGTATAGAAGAATAGGAAGATGGAACTATAAAGTCTACTAATCAGAATGAAGAAGTTGAAGGTAAAGGATGGTGAAAATCTGTTTATAATGTATACGCGGGTCCACATAGCAAAAAGCGTGTATACATATACATGCACTCCCGCAAGAGGAAAAGCACATACAGGTTGGAAAATCAAGGAATTTCAAAAGTAGAGAATACCAGGGGTCAATACCATGGTATTAGCCCACAATATTGAGCGGAGCAATGGCTATTTGATCCCGCTTAAGAATACCACGGGTCCTTAGTGATTTTGGTCCAAGGTATTGAGAAAGGCCTAAAACTATATAACAAGGAGAATATCATATGGCCAATGTGTGCAAGTGAAAAGGGTTTATAAGGAATACTTCTATCTAAAGTATATTTTATGCTGCAGGGGCTATCTTGGTGTTTTGATCTGAAATATTTTGTGCACCTTGAATTCAATGTTGGATCAAGTTCATGAAATCTAAAATGACTTATCATTGAATGATCTGATATTGGTTGGGCCAGATCTAATTGTGTACACTTGTTTTATTCTTTGAATGTCATGATCTAGGTTTGTCTGGAGTCTGGAATAGAAGTGAAGTTATGAGTTAATATTTGCATATCTATACGTTGGTTCGCTTTGGTGAAGTTGCATATACACGCTAGTTCAGCTCTTCCAAGTAGCGTAAGCAAAAGAAAAAATTATGTTGTTCAGAGATGACTAATCTATTTGATTAGTATTGTTGTTTTACTGTTGTTTGTCAATGAAGTCTTCTTAGATCTGAATGTAAAAGTGAGTGCATAAGGAGTTTGGTATTTTATTGATTGATTGTATAAGTGATAAGGGTGATCTCTGATACTGCCTATGTAAGGCTCTATAAATTGATAGTATATTTTTAGTATATTGTTGGTCGATACAAACTTGATTCAAAAGTTTTATGTTTTAGTACGTTTGAAGGTATATGCAGGTTTGATTAAAGGAAGTAGTGTATACACACAGGTTGAGTTTAGTAAAGTGGCATATACATTCTGATGCATGATTTTTCAGGTTACAGCTGGTTCTAAATGATGATGCAGGTTTCTGGGTTCAACACAGTGTTCTGGTGACAATGATCTGATTTTTTAGATTAACTGATTGTTGGTTGATGCGTTTTGAGTTTCAAAGTTTTTGATTGGTCTAGTATGAAAATTTGGTGAAACAAGGCAATCATGTGTATTGTTGTGTACCAAGAGCATCCAGTTTAAAAATTTATGAAACGTGATCCCTGAAGGAAGAGAGAAGGTTGTAGCCTTTTGTAGGCCAATGCCTACGTACTAGTAAACAAATTGGATAGTACAAGAGCTAAGGGGTTGTAGCTCCCTTCCAGTAGAAGCTAGAAAACGAGAGAAGGTTGTAGCCTTCTACAGGTGGGTGCCTGCGTATTGGTATGAGTCTGCACTAGTACAAGATTGTAAACATATTTTATTATTATTAAAAGAAGACAAAGACGATGGCAGTAGGTGGTTTTCATCCACATTGGGTTTCCACCTTAAATCTTAGTGTTCATGTGTGTTTCTTATGTGTGATGGTTTATTATGTTTTTACTGTACTGTTTAATAAGTTACTGATGCACTGGTTATAGCTCATCACATGATAAATTAACTAAATCACAAGTTCTCTGGGTATATGATGATTTCACTAATCACAGTAGCGTGTACACAATAGTTCACTTCACATAATTAGTTGTATACAATATGTTTGGGAAATGAAAAATTATTGATCTAATAATATTGATTCGCCCCCCCCCCCACCCCCCCCCCCCCCCCCCCATCTCAGTATTATTTCCAACAATATGCGATCCAAAACCGGAAAACAACAATATATATCCAATGTAATAACCCAATATGGAAAGACTTTTAAATGAATAATAATCTTTATTAATAACACCTGGTGTAGGAGATCTACAAAAACGGTTTGTAAGTCCCCCTCCGTGGGATGGGTCCTTTGATGTCATTGATGCTTTAGTAATTGATTCTCTCTCTCAATGTGTGAAAAACCCAAAACAATGTGTATAACTCAAGTGGGAACTCAAATACAAGAAAGCAATAGTGGTGACGATGATAATGATCATGGTGAAGAATGAATGAAAAACCCTCTTATTTATAACAAATTATTGGGTTGATATTGAAAAAGGAAAATAATAAAATAATGTTGACCAAATCAAGATCTAACTGTTAGGAATAATTCATTATATTTTTTTGAAGAGGGAAAAGATATTCAAAACGGTCAAATATATTTATTTAGAAATAATTAAAAAATAAAATGATTTATTAATTATTTCGTGATGATTAAGAATTGTGTGAAATTGAAATAATTATTAAGTAGTGATTTAACAATTATTCCAATAATATAATTAAGGAATAATACATAAATAGTGATTTATTTAATTATTCCTAGGTGATTTAGTCAAATGTGACAAGGAATAATTATAAAATAATGATTTGATATTATTCCTAGAGAAAATTAGATAGATAATGATTTATTCAATTATTCTCACGAGGTTTTTAATTTAAACATAAATAATTTAATAATAATGGTTTACTAAAATGTTTCTAATGGTGAAAGTAATTTTACTATAGTAAAATTAATCCTACATGTTGTATTTTCATCCACCTAGTTAGAAATGGCTAGGTGATCATTTTTTGGTGATAACATTTCTCACATCTACATTTTTGTTGTTCAAGGATACTCCAAATTACGTGGATTTCATAGGGTAAAAGTTAGCAGGGTTTGTGTGTCTGAAATAAATTCATATCATGACCTATAATTAATTGGCAATGATATAATGATCACTCATCTTATGGGTCTGCGAAATTTTACTTCAGTCTTGTGGTGTAACAACGTTGTAATGGGCTTCAGTCTTGTGGTGCAACAACTATCTAATGGGCCTCAGCTCTTGGGTATGACAACGAACCCTTTGGGCCTTCTTATATGTGATATGAGAAAAGATTATGATAGAGATATGAAGGGCATATGTTTAGCCCGATGATAGAGATATCATGACATACCTATGATAGGATATCATGCCAAACCTATAACAGAGATAACATGACATACCTATGACAAAGATATTATGACAAACTTATGACTATTCTACTACATTGCTATTATTAATTTTCTTTCTACATAATTTCTTATGATGATATAGAGTTAATGTAATGTGAAAATGTTTTAAAATTCAATTATCTATAACAGAGACTTCTATCCCTAAGAAAATTAGCATTGTTACTACTCTACCAGTTAGTAAATATATAACAATGTAAACGTGTATAAAATAGTGAAATAAACAATCTATAACTTGAATCAATAAGATTGGACAAGAAATGAAGCTTGGGTGTGCATTTTAGTGAAGCAAGGTAGTTTTGGCCTGCTTCACAAAAATTCATGCCCAACCTTCATTTCAAGGCCAAATTGGACTATTATACTAGGGAAGTATTTTTTAACTCACAAGTAACATTAATACAAATAAATATTTTTATTTTTTCACATCTATAATTCGGTTGTTCAAGAATACCCAAAATGGCATGGATTCCATAGGGTAAATGTTGGTAGGGTTTGTGTGCCTCAAATAATTCACATAGGGGCCTATAATTAATTGGTAATGATATAATGATCATTTTATCCTATGGGTATGTGAAAGTGTACCTCAGTATTGTGGTGTAACAATGTTGTAATGGGCCTCAGCCTTGTGGTGTAACAACTACGTAATGGGCCTCAATTCTTGTGTATGATAACAACCTCTTCGGCCCTTGTTATCTATGATATGAGAAAATATTATGACAAAGACATGAAGGATATATGTTGAGCCCTATGACAGAGATATTATGATAGAACTATGATAGAGATGTCATGAAAAACCTATGACAAATATATCATGACAGGCCTATGACCATTTCGCTGCATTGTTATTGCTAATGTTCTCTCTATATAATTGCTTATGATGATATGGGGTGAATGCAATGTTAAAATCAATTTTGGCCTACTTCACAAGAATGCACACAGAGCCTTCATTTCAAGGCCATATTGAGTGATTCAACTTGAAGAGTGTTTTTTTACTCATAAGTAACATTAATTAAATATTTTAAATTTCATACACACACACATATTTAAGAAGACTCCAAATGGCATGGATTTCATAGAGTATAAGGTAGAGTTCGTATGCATGAAATAAATGCACACTGGGACCTATGATTAATTAGCAGTGATATAATTATCATTCCATCATATGGGTCTGTGAAATTTTACCTCAGTCTTCTGGTGTAACATCACCCTAATGGGCCTCAGTTTTGTGGTTTAACAATTCCCTAAAGGGCCTCAATTCTTGGGTATGACATCAACCTCCTTGCACCTTATTATTTGTGATAACACCACAATGCCCTAATGAACCTTATTCTTGTGGTTTAACAGTGTAATTTTTATATAACAATCCCTTTTCAAAAGTTTTATTTATATATTTTTATACAAGCCTAACCTTTCATGCTTAAAAGAATAACCTTAAACTATATAAAAGTGGGTCTAAAAATTTTATAAATTGGAAATAAATAACACTCAAGTTTGGGGCCGAATTGTTACTCAATGGAATCAACCTGATGAATCAAAGACCTTTCAACAGGTTAAATCAATCAAAAGTTACAAGATGAGGACCTGTCAGAAAGTTGGATGGATAAAAAACCCATCTCCAAATTGACACTCGTGATTTGTTCTGACATGTCCCCCTTCTTTTCACAAACCACCATGAGGACTCCTCAAAAGTGGTTAATGGTTTTAATGAAAACAAGCATCGAAAGTTGGTGACAACTCATGTACCCATCAGGCGAGCTAGGCAAGCGAGTGAGCCCTTATATGTCATCAATCCACCTCATCACTCCACATGATCTCCATACATCCATGTCACCCTTTCATACCCCTTACGTCATCAACATTTTTCATTTTTGTGCTTAGTACAAAAAATATAAAAGATTGTTGCTCCTGTCATTTTCTTTGTCCTCCAGTTGCAGAGTTACAGTGACCAACGTCTAGAGTGTACATTGTTAATTCCACATCAACATTTGGCTATTCATTGTCTCTGGTTACTGGGTAACTGATAATTCCACATTTCTTCGTTGTCCTTTCTTTTAAATTGTAAACATTAAGAAAGCCTTGAAATAAACTAAAAAACCTGTAGTCTCTATGTCTTTTGTTCATACACCCTGTTATGGACAAAGAAGCAGAAGTATGCGATTCTCGTTTCTCCTTAGACCATTTGGAGATTCGATAAGACATTCTTGATCCTTCCAGTGACTAAGATAATCTTTTTTGAGTCATCTATTCTTGCCTTTATCATGTAATTGTCCCACATACCTATAATTTCCACGAATTTGTCAGTTGGTTAGTGTTTTATTTTGTCCTGCAGGGGAATTTTGTTATGTCTTCTTTAGGGGAGAATATTTTTTAGGTCACTTTAGAGCTAATACATAAAGATTTTAATTTTCCTACAGTAAAGAATCACATGATATTTTCAGATGTGTCCTTACTCCTCACTTATAGAAATATTTCTAAAGAGAATAAGGAAGGTATGGTTAGACTCATTCTTCCACCAAATTCTGAAATTCCTCCACCAACAGTGAATTATCCAACAACCTTATTTTCTGAAGTTGCATATCATGTCTTAGTTATAATTTTTTCTCTTTTGGGAGAATATGATATTAGGATATTAATTGAACAAGCCCTATGGATTTGTGTTTGATGATGTAACCATATATTGTTTTTTATATGCCTTCTTACCTAGCCAAGCCTATCATTTTTCAATTTCAGAACTATCATATTTATGGTTTTTTTAGATATCCCTCTGTCCTGGTCTATATATTCTTATATGTACATGATAATAAGTTTGGCCATCTGGGTTTGAATATCTGGGATTAAAAAGAATCAAATGAAATATGTGATTGAAAGGACTAGTGTTGTTACGAAGAAGGAAATAAATGAAGGATTTTCTCATTACTTGTCATCGTTCATGGCCACTATATATACTATTTTGAACAATCAACAACCTATAAGGATTCTTCCTGAAGCAAAAGAGTTTTTGTAGCTCAGCAAGGACACCACAATGGGGGACTAGTATATTTTTTAAGATCTCACTAAGATAAGACTGTATGGGGTTGAAGTATCACCATATCATTTGCATATCTTTTTTCCTATGTGTTACATAGTATTTGTCACACCTCCTGCACTTCCCTGTGACATACCCCGAAGTGCACAAAACATGACCATCATGCAATGTACTCATCCAGATATGTAGCTCAAATCCTTCCTAAAACAATGATGAAAAATACCTTGAGCTTCCCCTGAAGGAAATGGCTCTAAAACCCTAATTTTGGCATCATCACCCCCTTGACACTAAAAACCATGATGGTCGCTAGTTGTACCATACTATCCCCATGATGCCATCATGCTTTTGGCTTGGATACCAGTGGTAATCTCTAAAAGGAAATTTTCCCAAAGAGGACAAGAAGCTTCATGATCTAAAGGCTTCCATAATGACGAGTTGGAGATTGTTCGATGTGGATGAGACCAATTTCTCTCAAACTAGCCTTTCGGTCTTATCCTTATGAGCTACCTCCTTGCGATGAGGTCCTTCTCCTATCTTTGGACAGATCTTAACTCCCTTTCCCTGCCTATATATGCATCCTCTCCCATTCCAAAATGGTTGGTCTTTGGCTATTTGCACCCTTATGCTGAGATTGTGCCTACATGCTACTCATTTAGCTTGGAGAAGGAGTGCTTGGAGGGCTTGAGCTTGGAATTAGAAATTCACTCAAGGAGATCTTATTCACATCAAGGCTTGTTTGTATGCTTCCTCCTTCATTCTATTAGTATATACAACTGTTGATTCATTTTCCATAAATGTGTATGTTAATGCTTCATTTATCTTAATGCTCCTTGATATCTTAAGTAGGTTACTTTAGATTATGTTATTTGTACTCGTATACTTTGTTGTGTCTTGATCTCTTATGCAGGAATTTAAACACTATAAGTAGTAGGACTGAGCTCGTGGTGCAAGAAATTTGAGGTGTTCAACAAAGGAGGATATCGTAGCATCAGAACAAGGTAGGCCATCTTATTCTTCTTCTATTTTGATTGTAGCTTAGGAAAGTTTCTAGTAGATTGTCACATAGGTTGCTAATCCCACTCATTGGGCTAGAGGGATCATCTCTGTCCATAGAGAGGATTGCCTAAACAACAAAATGGTGACTCCATTAGGGAAGCTATAACCCTTTCCATATAATCATTCACCCTCATTCTCTAATGATTTTGACCAACTGTTAGTTTTTTGACTTGTTTTCTTCTCTGTAGATATTTGAACTTATTGGTTATTGCTTTAGGACACTCAGTCTGTTCTGGTCTTTAAGATTTTTTTTCCCTAATTTTCTCACCCATCACATGTTTATTCTTAACATCCTTATGTCATTGTTGATTTTGTAATTACAGTCGCGCTTATTACCCTTGTGTCACCCTTTTACCTGTAACATGCATGATGAGCCCAGAGGATAAGAAAAATTAGGGTTTTTCTTCTTGTTCTCAGTCATTTTTCCCTCTGTCAATGATTTTCCAGTGTGTTTATAGTCTATTTGTCTTGGTTGTTATGCTTGTATGACTGAAATTGTCTCTTGACTTTGTTAATGTGTGTTTGAAGCTTCATTGCTTTCTAGGGTTTCTAGAGCTTCTAGATCACTCATTGTTTAGTTTACTTTTCTGAGATTGATTGCTCCCGTTCAAGAGTCATCATGCAATCAGGACGTGTTTTATAAGTTTCTTTTGGTTCATTAGTGTGAAGTGGTTTTCATTAGTGTCGATTCATGTTGATGCTTTCAAGATTGCTTTAATTCCATTATCAAGTGTTGGAAATGATATTAAGGGGGGGGGGGGGTGAATCAGTATTTGCAATTCAATAACTTTTCAATTCCCAATCAGATATATATACGCTACTTTAGTGAAGTGAAATCGCGTGTGTAAGCAACTGTGATTAAGGAAACCAATGTATACCCAAAGAAATTATGATTTAGTCAATTTATCATGTGTTGATCTTTAATCAGTGCATCAATATTTTATTATAGAGTAACTATGTGCAGTAATAACATAATAAACCATCACACATAAACAACACACATGAACACCAAGATTTAAGTTGGAAACCCAATGCGGGAGAAAAACCACCTGCTGTTGTCATCTCTATCTTCTTTTAATATAAAGAAAATTTGTTTAAAATCTTGTACTGGTGTAGACCCATACCAGTATGTAGGCACCGACCTGTAGAAGGCTACAACATTCTCTCTTCTTCCAGGGACCACATTTCATTAATTTTCAGACTAGATGCTCCTGGTACACAACAACACAATATGAAGGCCTCGTTTCATCAAATTTTCACATTGGACCCATCATAACTTTGAAAATCAAATTGCATCAACCAACATTCAGTTAATCTAACACAGTCAAATCACTATCACCAGAACACCGTGCTGAACCCAGAAACCTGCATCATCATTTAGAACTAGCTCCAATCTAAAGAATCATACATCATAATGTATATGCTACTTTACTGAACCCAACCTATGTGTATACGCTACTTTAACCAAACCTGCGTATACCTTCAAAACTATTGAAACATAAAACTTTTGAATCAAGTCTGTACCAACCAACAATAATCTAAACATCTACTGTCAATATATAGAGCTCTGGATAGTCAGTAATAGAGATAACCCTTCTCACTTAAAAAATCGATCAATCAAACACAAACATCCTTATGCATTCAGTTTTACATTCATATCTAAGAAGACTTTATTGACAGACAATAGTAAAACAACAACATTGATCAGATAGATCAGTCATTTCTGAATAATAGCCTTTTCCTTTGCATATGCTACTTGTAAGAGTTGAACCTACTTGTATACGTGTCTTTACTAAGGAAAACCAGTGTATAGATCTGCAAATATTATCTTACAACTTCACTGCTATTCCAGACTTTAGACATACCTAGATCATGACATTTAAAGAATAAAACACGTGTAAGCAATCAGATCTAGCCCAACCAATATCATATCGTTCAATGATAAGTCATTTCAGGTCTCATGATCTTGATCCAACATTGAATTTAAGGTGCACAAATATTTCAGATCATATCACAATCATAGCCCCTATAACATAAAATATACTTTAGATAGAAGTATTCCTGAGAAATGCTTTCACTTCCACACTTGGCCCTTTGGTCTTCTCTTCCTTATATAGTTTTTGACCTTCCTCAATACCTCGGACCAAAACAATGCTTAGAGAAAGTGGTATTCTTTGAACGGGATCATATAACCATTACTTTGCTCAATATTGTGGACTAATACCATGTTATTGACCCTTGGTATTCTTTATACTCTTGAATTTCCTTGATTTTCCAACCCATACACACTTTTCCTCTTGTGAAAATGCATGCATTCATATACGTTCTTTTTGTTCTGTGAACCTGCATGTATACGTTTCTTTGATAAGGTGAACCTGTGTATATAGCTTAAACTATTTGAAAACATCATTTTCCTTCAACTTTTTGATTCTGATTAGTAAATCTTTGTTCCAACTTCTTGTTCTTCTATACCAATGCCTTGTTACCTCTGAATTGACCTGTTACACTGTGAGTGAGTTACCATGAAGGACAACACTTATATCATAATGCCAAAAATCTCCCCCTTTGGACTTGATGTAAACCATATTGTTGTTGATTAATGCAAGTTGTAGAAACTGTTAGAGATATCAAGCAACACCAAATTACTCCCCCCCTTTGACATCAAGGACAAAGGGTGGACCAAGATGTCCTGTCCCTTTGAGATTCACTGTGTTATCCATGCTCCCCTTGAGTACATGCAGATTCTGCAGAGATATGATTCAAAATAATAACATGACTCTATAACTCAACTAAGTGAGTATGACCTTCCTAAGACGAATGAAACATACATACATCAATTACCCAACAAAGTGGGGATACACCAAATTTTACTCATCCACCCGACCAAGTGGGGATATACTAATTTTTAATACATGACTAAAAATAGAAATTATTACATCATCCTTCCCATGCATAGTGAGGATATAGAATTACATCGTATGTCTAGTAGGACTCGTTCAAAAATAGATTGTGACAGAACGAGACATATTACACCCTAGATCTTTTACATGACCTATGCAACAATGGATATGAATATTGAAACCATAGCTGAAGTCAACAATCATAATGCCAACAATGCAAAAAGTTTGTGAAGGCTAATGCTCCCCTTGAACCTGTGCTACTTGTGCATTGTCAACAACTCATTTATCAAGGCATCTTCATCAGTTAGATAAAAATGAATGAACGAAGCATATCAACATAATATAATCATCAATATCAGACTGAGCATCCATATTAGAGTCTGACCCACTGTTTTTCTATCAGAAAAAACATATATGCTCCTACAGCCATAGAAACTCACGTATATAAACGAATATCCTTCAAGAAACCCATGTATAGGAACCTTTGAAAAACTAGATTTAATAGCAAGACGATGCAGAAACTACTCCCGGATTTTGTCTGAGATATTAAAATGTTTCTCTGGGAAGCAGTTTGGTGAATATATCAACAACCTGTTTTTTGGAGGGAACATACTCCAATTTAACCTTTTGTTCAAGCACTTCTTCTCGTAGAAAATGGTACTTAATGGGTATGTTCTTGGTCTTGGAATGCATGACTGGATTTTTTGAAATGCTAATGGAACTTGTATTATCACATAGAATGGAGATGGGTGGAGTACATGTGATTTGAATATCTTGCAATGTTTGCATCATCCAAAGTAGTTGTGTGCAGCAAGATGCAACAACCACATATTCTGCTTCAGCTATAGATAAGGAAATTGAACTTTGTTTCTTGCTGAACCAAGACACTAACCGTGATCCCACGTAAAATGCACCTCCACTAGTGCATTTTTTATCATCAAAATTTCCTACCCAATCTACATATGTATATGCATGAAGAGTAAGATCTATATATTTAGGATACATAGACTGAAGTCTTGAGTTCCTTGAAGATATTTGAATATTCTTTTTATAGCCTGAAGATATGATTCCTTTGGATTTTCTTGGAACCTTCCAACAATTCCTATCGTATGCATGATATCATGTCTGGTACCTGTTAGATAAAGCAGACTTCCAATCATAGATCTGTATGTAGGTTGGTTCACTGCAGGTGATTCATCATTAGAACTAAGATTGCATCCTATTACCATTGGAGTACATACTGGTTTAGAATCTTCCATTTCATACTTCTTTAGAGTCTTCTTGAGATATTTAGTTTGTGAATGAAAAATACCATATTTTGTTTGTTGAACTTGCAGACCAAGAAAATATGTAAGTTCACTAAGTAAGGACATTTTAAATTTTTGTTGCATAACCGAAGTGACGTTCTGACTCATAGATTCTTCATTGCTGCCCAAGATGATATCGTCAACATAAACAACAATAATTAGTAGTTTATTATTCTCAATCTTGGTGTATAAGTTGTTGTCTGTAGATCCTTTTGTGAACTCTTGTTGTTGTAGATATTTTTCGAGGCGATAATACCAAGCCCTTGGAGCTTGTTTCAGTCCATAAAGAGCCTTTTTGAGCTTGCATACAAGTTTTTCATTATTTCCTAGAATGAAGCCTTCTGTTGCTCAATATAAACTTCTTATTCTAAATCTCAATTAATAAAAGTTGATTTTACATCCATTTGATATACTTTAAATTTTCGAAAACTAGAAAGAGTAAGAAACATTATTATGGCTTCAAGTCAAGCAATGGGGGCAAAAGTTTTTTCAAAGTCTATACCTTCTTGTTGAGCATATTACCCTTTACAAAAAGGTCTGGCATTGTTTCTAATAACATCTCCATTTTCATTCAGCTTGCTTTTGAATATCCATTTGGTCCCTATGACATTCTTATCATTTGGTCTAGGAACCAATTCCCAAGTGTTATTCTTTTCAATCTGCTCAAGTTCTTCATTCATGGCCTTAACCCAACATTTGTATTTTCTAGATTCATTTACGTTATGTGGTTATATGGAGGATAGTAATGCCAGATAACTTGAGGTTCCTATAATATTTCTTCTTGTTTGTACTCCAGACCATTTTTCTCCTAGAATTTGAGATTCTGGATGATTCTTTTGAACATACCTGGATGGCGTATTTTCCTTTTCTATTGTATCTTCTTCTGGTGCTTCATTGGTTTCTTCCTCTATATCGTTTTGATTTGATATGGGAAATAATTCACCATCTTCCTCATTTTCATATTCCTCTGTTGATTTAATTTGTTCCGGATTTCTGCATGCTTCATTAATTACTACATCAATGCATTCAATAATTTTCTGAATTCTTTTATTATAACATTTGTATCCTTTACTTCTGGATGAATAACCAAGAAGAATTCCTTCATCTACTCTGGGTTCAAACTTACCAAGTTTTTCATCAGTCCTTTTGATGAAACATTTTCTTCCAAAAACTCTAAAGTGTTTTTAAAGTGGGAGACTTACCATACCAAAGTTCATATGAATTTTGATTGCTATTTACCCGAACATTAGCTTTGTCGAGAATAGTCATGGTAACAAATGCAGCTTCACCCTAGAAGGTGGCAAGAGTTCCAGTTTCATCAAGCATAGCTCGAGCCATTTATTGAGTTGTTTTGTTCATTCTTTCTACTATGCCATTTTGTTGAGGAGTTTTGGAAATAGAGAACTTCCTTTTTATTCCATGTTGTTCACAAAAATCAAAGAATTCATCTGATATGACTTCTCCCCCTTGATCAGATCTAAGACATTTTATTTTTTGATCTGATTCATTTTCAACTAAATATTTGAAGGATTTAAACTTTTAAAATGCTTCATCTTTATGCTTTAGTAGACCTATCTAGCACATTCTAGAAAAATCATCAATGAATAAAATAAAGTATTCTTCTCCATGAGGTGACTTTTTCCTTGTTGGTCCACAAAAATCAGTATGGATGACTTCAAGAGGCTTACTAGCTCATCCTTGTTTTTGATTGAAATGAACTCTAGCTTGCTTACCTACTTAACATGGTTTGTAAATGGTATTTTCTAGGATGCTGATATCTGGAATATCATGAACTGCCTTGAGTCAGCATGCTTTTCTTATTTGAGAAAAACTTAGATGCCCTAATCCCCTGTGCCGTTACCACTTTTCATTTGTTTTTCTTAGATAACATTGCTTTTGTCCTCCTTTCAGTATGTATAGAGTGTTTGGAGTTCTTGTACCTTTGGTTACGGTCTTTCTTGTCTCAAGCTCACGAACCACACATCCATTTGATTAAAACACAACTTCATTTCCTTGATCACACATTTGACTGACACTTAACAAGTTATTTTTTAAACCATCAACATACATGACATTTCCAGCTTTAACCTCTTCTTTTAAATAAATAGAACCTTTACCTTTAATGATAGCTAGTGTATTATTTCCAAAGGAGACATTATTTTCCTTTTCTAAAGCATTATATGAATGAAGTTTCTCTTTATCACCTCTCATGTGTTTGGAGCATCTATTGTCGATGCACCACTGATTGTCTTGTCCTTCTGCAAACAGAGTTATGCCACATCTTTCTGATTGAAATTCCTTCTTTCTCCATATCTTGGAATTTGATGAGGGTTGCTCCTTTTGAAGAGTTGACCAAATTTTTTTCCTACATTTAGATTCTTCATAACCAAAGTTATTACAAAACAAGCATATAATTTCATCTTCAAGAGGAGAAAAGTTATTATAGGAAATTTTCTTGATTCATATTACACTCCTTTGATTTTGTGCTTCTCTAGTCATGATGGCTTTGTAAGAAACACATTGAGCAGCATTATGCCCAAAGTTATGGCATGAAAAACATTGTCCATTAAAGAAGTTTCTATGACCATAGAATCTTTTGGCATTGTTTACCTACTGGTTGATGCATTAGTTGATGTTCATCCTTGGAGTAAATTGAGCATGATTTACCTGATGAGTAATTTTAGGCTTTTGCTGATGATTAACATATTGTTCACTGGTACTTGTTGCGTCAAGATAGCTTCTAGTGGAGGATGACGAATTTGTGATTGGGATGATTCTTCAGTATATCCAAGACCTGTCTTCATAAGAGGATAGCGTTGAAATTTGATGATTTCATTTAACGTTTATGATCCTTTAGCAAATCTAAGATTAAGATATTTTGTCTTCTCAAGTTATTTTCTTAGACCCACAACTTCACATTCTAGTTTTTCATTGTTCTTTTCTCTTGCAGTGAGTTGATGTGTCAACTTGTCTATAATCATATTATTTTCTTCTAAACAGATTTTGAGTTTTGCGATTTCTTCAAGAAAGTCTTCCTCTTCTAAGGCATCCATGAAATCATCATTGTCATAAGCCATGAGTAGTTTATAATCTTGTTCATTTTCATCTTCATCACTATTAGATAATCCATCACTGTCTTCATGGGCATAGTAACTTCTTCTATTAACAACCTGTTTTCTATTACATTTTGCATATTCCTTTCCCTTTTCATATTTATCTTCATGAGGACATTTGGAAGCATAATGGTTGACTCTAGCACAAGCAAAGCATTTGAATGGTAGCTTACTTCTAAATCCTTCGGAACCCTATTGACGCTTCTTGACAATGTTTGCCTCATCTTCTTCTTATAAAATATGTCCTGATTCATTGTGCTCTTCCTTTTCTTTTCCCTTTGCTCAAGCTTTGAAAGTAGCTTCTCTCATATCTGATGGACCTCCTTTCCTCATTTCAAAGGTAGTTAGAATTCCATGAAGTTGAACCATAATAATAGATTGAAGATCCTACTTTTCTTCTATGGTAGATACTTTTGACTCAAATTTAGAAGACAAAGATCTTAAAATTTTCTCTACTAAAGTTGCCTACTTTATTTCTTGACCTAGATTCTTCATAAAATTAAAGATCTCATCTACACATAAGAAGTAACTAGCAATACTTCATCGCTATGCATCTTAAGAGTTTCTTACTGAATTATGAGAGTTTGGAGCTTAACACATTTTACCTGGGAGTCTCCTTCATAGCTCTGAATGATTTTGTCCCATATCTCTTTGGCTGTCTTGAGCTGCATGACTTTGATGAATTATGATTCTAACAGACTTCCCAATAAATTATTGAATACTTTGGCATTGGTTTCGTATAACTTCTTACCTACTGAATATGTAGGTATTACTGTTGTAAATTGATATCCTCCATCCACAATTTCCCAAATATCAGCTCCAAGTGTCTGAAGATAGGCTCTAGTTCTTATTTTCCAATATACCAAGTTGTTCCCATTGAAGATTGGTGGTCTGATAGATCTCATGCCTTTGTGATTGTTCATCTTGAAATATCTCCCTTCAAGCAATCAAGCTTCTTCTGAAAGACCTACTCTGATACCAATTGTTGGAAATAATATTGAGGGGGGTGAACCAATGTTTGCAATTCAATAACTTTTCAATTCCCAATCAGATTTCTATACACTACTTCAGTGAAGTGAACTTACGTGTGTAAGCAACTTTGATTAAGGAAACCAACGTATACCTAGAGAACTTATGATTTAGTCAATTTATCATATGTTGATCTTTAATAAGTGCATCAATATTTTATTACATAGTAACTATGTGTAGTAATAACATAATAAAACATCACACATAAACAACACGCATGAACAACAAGATTTAAGGTGGAAACCCAATGCGGGAGAAAAACCACCTGTTGTTGTTGTCGTTGTCTTCTTTTAATATAAATAAAATTTGTTCAAAATATTGTACTGGTGCAGACTCATACTAGTATGAAGACACCCACCTATAGAAGGCTATAACCTTCTCTAGTTTTCCAGCTTCTACTGGAAGGGAGCTACAACCCCCTAGCTCTTGTACTAGTCGATGTGTTTACTAGTACATAGGTGCTGGCCTACAGAAGGCTACGAACTTCTCTCTTATTCCAGGGACCATGTTTCATTAATTTTTAGACTGGTTGCTCCTGGTACACAACAACACAATATGAAGACCTCATTTCATCAAATTTTCACACTGGACCCATCAAAACTTTGAAACTCAAATTGCATCAACTAACATTCAGTTAATCTAAACAATCAGATCACTATCACTAGAACACTATATTGAACCCAGAAACCTGCATCATCATTCAGAACCAACTGCAACATCAAAAACCATACATCAAAATGTATACACTAATTTACTAAACCCAACGTGCATGTATACGCTACTTCCTTAAACCAAACATGTGTATACCTTCAAAACTACTGAAACATAAAACTTTTGAATCAAGTTTGTACCAACCAACAATATTCTAAACATCTAATGTCAAATTACAGAGCTCTAGATAGTTAGTAGCAGAGATAACCTTTCCACTTAAACAATCAATCAATCACACACAAAACTCCTTATGCATTCAGTTTTATATTCAGATCTAAGAAGAATTCATTGACATAAAACTGTAAAATAGTAGCACCGATCAGATAGATCAGACATTTCTAAATAATATTCTTTTCCTTTGCATATGCTACTTGGAAGAGTTGAACCTACGTGTATAAGCACCTTTACCGAGGCGAACCAGCGTATAGATTTGCAAATATTATCTTACAATTTCATTGCTATTCCAGACTTCAAACATACCTAGATCATGTCATTTAAAGAATAAAACATGTGTAAGCAATCAGATCTAGCCCAACCAATATCATATCATTTAATGATAAGTCATTTTAGCTTTTGTGATCCTAATCCAACTTTGAATTCAAGGTGCACAAAATATTTCAGATCATACCACAATCATAGCCCCTACAACATAAAATATACTTCAGATAGAAGTATTCCTAAGAAACCCTTTCACTTCCACACTTGGCCCTTTTATATTCTCTTCCTTATATAGTTTTTGGCCTTCCTCAATACCTTGGACCAAAACAACACTTAGATATTGTGGTATTCTATGGATAGGATAAAATAACCATTACTCTGCTCAATATTATGGGCTAATACCATGGTATTAACCCTTGGTATTCTTTACTCTTGAATTTCCTTGATTTTCCAACCCATACATGATTTTCCACTTGTGAAAGTGCGTGCATACGTATATTCTCTTTTTGTTCTGTGAACCTGCGTGTATATGCTGCTTTGATAAGGTGAACATGCATATAAAACTTAAAATGTCTAAAAACATCCTTTTCCTTAAACTTCTTGATTCTAATCAGTAGACCTTTGTTCCAACTTCCTGAACTTATGTACCAATGCCTTGTTACCTTTGAATTGACCTATTACATTGTGAGCTGACATGTGAGTGATTTGTCATCAAGGACAACACCTGTATCATAATTCCAACATCAAGAATAAATTATAAATTGCTTGCTTTTGTTGAACTGAAAGGAAGTACTTGTCTCGATTCTTATGTTTTAGAAAGAAAAAGTGAAGATCTTGTCATTTAAGTATTTTTTATATATTTCTTGCATTTGAAATCATAAAGTGAAAGATCTTTTCATTTTTATTGAGTTGATTTCATTTTCCTTTTCTCATTGCACTAGTTTGCATTGTTTGAATCAAAGTGAAAGAAAAATCATTATTGCATCTTAGTGAAAGGAAAGTGATTTTCGTTTCTATAGGATTGCATCTCGGCATTGAATTTGTTAGAGAAATGAAAGCTTATATTTCATTTTTATATATTGCATTGGAAATGATTTTGTTGATGCATTTCACTTGCTTGATGCATTATTTGGTTGTCTCTCTTCCTTTATTAGTTTAGCCTTCATCAAATGAAAATATTTCATTTTCATCATTTAGTTTCATTTTAGGAATAGGTGACATGATTGAGCCATCAAAATTGAAACTTAATTGAATATAAACTTAAAATTTACCTTAATTAACCTAAGAAGCATTTTTCACTTAATGTAAATATATAGAAGTCTAGGCTAGAGACATGTTCTGGTGTCTTTAAACATAGAAATTTTCATTAACTACCTGCAATGTATCCCGAGGTTGAAATCTCATCCTAGTATGGAAGTATATAGAAGGTTCTCCAGTAATTTCAGGTATATCGAAGGCACTTCAGTATGAAAAGTATATAGGGATGCTCTCATTCAACGGTTCTACATTAGATAACACTAACACAGACTTATGCTCCCTGTACCATCGTGTATATATTATGAGACCCCATTATGTTGTTATCCTTTAGCCACAGGTAACCAAGTCAGCCGCTTTGTAAACATGATACACTCAACACAACATTCAGGGAGATTGTTGTCGTATGTTAAGTCCTTGGTTTCAGCTAAGGTATATATTTCGGTTCACATATACTTAGTAAACCCTTTTTCCTAGTTATGCCTTTTTTATTTATTTGTTGTTAATTTCTAAAATTAACTAACCACAAAACAACATCCTTCCTATGGAAGTACTCCTTCGTAGATCTGAGGTTGATACCAATGGCAACATTTCCTAAGTCTACTAGTCAAGGAAACCCTTCTGACGGGAATCCTAGTTATTTTCCTTATTTTGGAAATGTTGGTGCTCCCTATATGGAAACGTTGTCCCTTCCTAGATTTACCATTGGTATGCCAGTTTGGTTATTTTCAACCTCGATGATTCTGAGTGTCCAACTGCTTTTCAACCGAGTTCTCCTCCACCTCATGTTGGTCCTAAAGTTGAGCCTTTTCCTTCTTCACCTATTTCTTCACACCATTCTTCATCTTCGTCTGGTGAAAGTCTAGATTCTAGTAACCAAGAAGCTAAGAAGAAGAATGAGATGAAGAAGAAGCAAAAAAATAGGCAAGGGGGCAACTAAGTAGCCATTGCTACTAATGCAACTAATGAAGAAAAATCTTCCAACCAGTCCCAGAAAGTAAAATTCCCTTGCATGTTATGTAAGGGTGACCACCTTCTTTGGAATTGTCCTAGTATTCCTAAGGTCTTAGAAGTGTGGTCCATAGGTTCACATTGACCTTTGTCACCAGTCTCTGGAGTTCATGCTGGTGACAAACCCTCAACTAGTAATAGTAAAGCTCATGGGAAAAAGGGAAAAGTCAAATTTCCCTGTAAGTTGTGTGAAGGTAATCATCCCATTCACCTTTGTCCCCTTATGGATGAAGCTTCCAAAGAGTTGGAAAACCTTCTAGCTTCTCAACCTCATCTTCTGGCTGGGTATCAAAAACTTTCCCCTAATCCTTCACTAGTTGATCCAGTGATTGATGAAAAGTCATCTTTGGTCAGCCCTGCTCTCTCTGAAAGTGAGTCTCGTGAGTTTGTTATCAACCAACCATTGGTTGTGAAAATGGTAGACTTGGCTCCACCTTCAATAAATCATACCTTTCCGATAGAGAGTGAACCCCATACTGCTCAGGTTCTTCTGTTTTCTTCAGTTTCAAATGAATTGGAGGGAAATCCTCCCATTCCTGATGTGCATGAGAGTAGTTCTCCTATTCCCATAGAGCAAGGGAGCAACTCTCCCATTCCTATGACACCCGCTTCGAGTAGTTTAGTCACTTATTTTTATTGGAGTTGACTAGAAGGATATCGTCTTTTGTCTTAAGCGCCTTCTCATATTACAGTACATGCTTACCGTATGGTCGTATCTAGCACAGTCATAGATGAGGGTGCATATGTTAGCATCATTTCCTTAACTGCTTGGAAAGCTTTAGGTTCTCCTCAGCTTGTCCCCATCACCCAGAAGATGTTAGCTTTTAACAAAGAAACCAGTTAACCATTAGGGATCCTTCCTAAGTTTCTTGTTACTTTGGGAGGGAATAGTGTCTATATAGGGATGATGGTTTTCTAAGGCCCTTTATATTTTAATATAATCCTTGGTCGTGACTATGTTTATGTCATGGGATCTCTTCTCTCTTCTCTCTTTTGCGTAATTTGTTTCCCACATGAAGGAAGAATTGTGACCATTGATCAGCTTACATTCATTGGTCCTGAATCAACTCCCACTCAACCATTATCCCTAAATGGTAAAGCAAGTGGTATCACCCTAGCCATAGGTTAATTACGTGGGTACCTATTCCATACCCACATCCACTGATGATCTAGTAGGTGACGTAGTACACCATATACTGGGGGAATTGGAGACCAATTTTTAATTTGAAGCCCTGGACATGTGTCCCTTCTAGAGTGTTTTTCTCCCATCTAATTAGAACCTCTTGGAATTCATGGCCTCTTTTGGGTTGTGATAAAGGGTCTGGAGCAGAGTACCTTATCTTGTGTCAATCTCGTTAAAAAATGAAACAAAGGCTATGAGGATAGTTCATTTACTATGTAAACCTCGTTAAAAAATGAAATAGGTATCCATGAGAAGAGTCTTTTAGTTGAGTCAAGCTCGGTAAAAAATGAAACAAAGTGTCATGAGAATGGTTCGTTTCCTGTGTTAATCTCATTAAAAAATGAAACAAATCCCCTTCCAATTTTAATCTTTGATTAGATCTCGTAAAATCCTAGTCGAGTCCTTCACTCGATCTCGTAAGTGAACCTTCATTCCATCCACTTGTTAGTGACCAGTAGTCTACTTAGGTGAATGAAATGAATCTTGGTGGTATGTTCCTCAAATTGAGTCATTATGTTAGGGTTATGCAAACTTATCTCAAGCATAGTTTATCTTTGCTTCAAGCTTATGTAAAAATGAAACCAAATCCAAGCATAGTTTTCCTCATGTTTCAATCTTGTGAAAAATGAAACCATCCTCAATTATACTCAAGAATAGTTTCCCATGTTTCAAGCTTGTGTAAAAATGAAGCCATTCCCATTTTACATCTCATGATTGTTGTTTTTATTAGCTAATTTTTTTCCAGATGGGCCTACGTTTTTTTCATACCATCGTCACCATCTCTTTGGCTGATCATATGATTTCACTTGGTTGTTTTACCCTTGCATTAGGAACCTCTGCAATGAGTGGTCTTATTAGCCAACCTCTTAACCTTTACATGTTTTGAGCAGTTCCATCATCACCAGAACCAGTTACTATCCTTTTATACCACTCATTCCTGTAGGAGGAGTCATCTTTCAACTCTTTTTTTATTCTTGAAATGTGAAAATATTGATGAGTAATTTTCCTTTCGAACTCGTTAAATTAAATGAATTGATGTTGTCTCAGTATACGTTTACCCCTTTTTCAGGCTAGGATTGACTATTTACGAAACAAGAACCCCTTGATCAACATGGTCAAGAGGTTCTCTCGAATATTGTTTTCTACCTTTTTCGGATTCGAGAGACAAATTACGAAAAGGGACATGATAGAGTTTTCTTTTTCATCTCTTTTCAAAATCTCTAAGTATGAAAAATATACCGAGTTATTCTTCTATAGGACTCATAAAAAATTAAATGAATAAAGACTCATCACCATGATGAGACCGAGTTTCTCCTTCCTAAGACTCGTAAAAATTACTAGGATGGACTCATTTGAAGAATGAACTTATATGACAAGAATATGCTATCCCCTTCAAGCTTGTGATAAAAAATAATTTGGTTTCTCACTAGAAATAGTGGGGAAAAATGAAAGTGAAACATCCTTTGTATAGGAAGCACGTCTCTCTTGAACATGTCACTCTTCTGCTTCTCATGTCAGGTTTGGGATATCCTCATTCAGTCACCTATCCTCTCGGGTTTGGGTGATCCATTTTGCCTCTCATCTAACTATTCCATTTCATCGTGATGCCTGGTCTTATGTTGAGTCAAATGCTTCCACACTCCGGAGTCATGTCATCAATGTTCAAGAGAAGTCCTATCTATAGTTCAATACCTATACATACTCTGACTCTTTGCTACAACCTTGGATCCTATTCTTTTAATTCCACTTTATTCCTCATTCCATGTCGATGATGGGGGAATCATCATGGCCCTCCTTTGACGAGTCACTTCCTGACAACTTCAGCTCATTATCTAGGAAGATGCCTTAGAGACTCCCTTTCAATACCTTAGAGATTGTATGCCTTCATGGAAATTTCTTTGCATCTAACAACAAGTTTACATCATTGGCTTTTGATCGGATGATTCCACGAGTGTTCAACTTCAGCTTCATTTTCACATTCATGGATTGTATTGTCGTACCTAGAGGACCATTTTCATTACTTATGGTGTCTCTCGTGCCTATTAATGATCCATATCATTGGTTAGTAATTAGGTAGTTTTCTAGCATGTTCGACTTTGACACATTCATTCGCATGTTAGAAATCATACATTGATCGGGTTGGGATGGAGCGCAAGACCCTGAGTCTTGTCTAATATGACTCAGGCTGCATGGAGTTATGTATTATTCATGATTGTACACATGTTTCTTCTATACGGATGGTTGTGACCATACCATGGGACTTTACATTTATGGTGATCCTTCTACTTGGATGGCTGCATCCATACCTTGGATTAGATTTACAGATGATCCTTTTCATTTGGATGGTTGCGCCCATACCATGGATCCTTTCACATAGTTTTTATTACCTGGATGGATGTGTCCATACTGTGGATTCATGTTTTGATATCAAATATGTATATGTATATGCGTCCTTGATTTGTAGGTCTCTTGACAGTTTTTGTTCTCATCCTTGCAAGAGCTTATAAATCATCTTAGCCAACACTCCATGTTTTTCCTTCATGCTTTAGGGGGCATTTGTTACACAATATTTTATCACACCTCCTGCACTTCCTTGTGACATACCTCGAAGTGCCCGAAACATGACCATCATGCAGTGTACTCATCCAGATATGCAACTCAGATCCTCCTTAAAACAATGATGAAAAATGCCTTGAGCTTCCCCTAAAGGAAATGGCTCTAAAACCCTAATTTTTGCATCATCGCCCCCCTGACACTGAAAACTGTGATGGTCACTAGTTGCACCATACTAGCCATGTGATGCCACACACTTTTGGCTTGGATACCAGCAATTATCCTTAAAAGGAAATTCTCCCAAAGAGGACAAGAAGCTTTGTGATCTAGAGGTTTCCATAACGACAAGTTGGAGGTTGTTCAGCGTGGATGAGGTCGAGTTCTCTCAACTTGGCCTTTTGTTCTTATCCCTATGAGATACCTCCTTGATATGAGGGCCTTATCCTATCTTTGGACAGATCCTAACTCCCTTTACCTGCCTATATACTCATCCCCTCCCATTCCCAAATGGTTGGTCTTTGGCTATTTGCACCCTTATGTTGAGATTGTGCCTACATGCTACTCAATTGGCTTGGAGAAGGAGTGCTTGGAGGAATTGAGCTTGGACTTGGAAATTCACTCAAGGAGATCTTATTGACATCAAGGCTTGTTTGTATGCTTCCTCCTTCATTCTATTAATATATACAACTATTGGTTCATTTTCCATAAATGTGTATGTCAATGCATCATTTATCTTAATGCTTCTTGATATCTTAAGTAGGTTACTTTAGATTATGTTATTTGTACTTGTATGCTTTGTTGTGTCTTGATCTCTTGTGCTGGAATTTAAACACTTTGAGTAGTAGGACTGAGCTCGTGGCGCAAGCAATTTGAGGTGTTCAACAAAGGAGGATATTGTAGCATCAGAACAAAGTAGGGCATCTTATTCTTCTTCTATTTCAATTGTAACTTAGGAAAGTTTCTAGTAGATTGTCACATAGGTTGCTATTCCCACTCATTGGGCTAGATGGATCATCTCTATCCGCAAAGAGGATTGCCTAAACAACACTATGGGGATATTTTCTCTTGAATTTATAAATCAAAGTCTAAATGTTGATCAAGTTTATTTTTGTTCCTACATGCAAAGGGTATATTTTTAAGTTAGAAATAATTTTCGGGCCATTCATTATGAATAACAGATACTCCCTCCTACAAAGTTGAATAAGTGATGAAGGAGTTTGGCTTTGATCAAGGAGAGAAGTGGAAATATGGCCCTCATCACATAATTTCAAAAAAAGGAGTGGATATCAGTTATAGACCTTATATTCATGAAAGTAAGATAGAACTTGTGAAAAGATTAAAGGAGGTTACAAATTTAGTTATTTGTTTGATTTCAATTTGACCAGAGGACTAGAGATGGTCTACCTATTTGTTGGGACCAACAAGGAAATATGATTTCTTGGGAACTATATGAAAAGGAACTAGTGATTCTCAAAAGAAGAGAAAGTGAAACACGTGAAGATACTGCAATTATGAATTGAATAATTGTATTGAATTATTTGTAGAGGGACTTCAAACTTGTTTGGCTAATCAAGACACTATTTGTTGCAAAACCTGAATACAAATATTTCAAATTTGAAAATTTCATTCTAGAAAATGATCTAGTGTAAGCTCCCAAATGAAGCACTTTGGAAGAAGTGTGAAAGATTGATTACTCCTATTGAAGGAGAAGCTCAAAAGGTGGAACCAAGCACCAATCCTCAAATTAAATTTTCCACTAGTCATATGACTCCTAAAAAATGAGAAAATTTCATTTTGTAATGTTGTAAAAGATTTTTTAGTTATGGCTAATTAAGTAGTTATATATGTTTTAAAAACTACCTTTGTAACTGATTTTCATGTAATATTTAAAAGACATGAGTACCAGTGGAAAAGGGTTCAGATTTTTGGCATTTTGACTAATTATGTAATCATTTTTCCTTCCTTGGAGAGAATAATAAAAGTCACCAGGTTTATTCCAATATATGTTGGTACATTGCAGTATGTGTTGTTTCTCTAATATGTTTTTCCATATTCATTTTCCTTCTTTGAAGCATGTGTATGATCGTAGTAGATGTATTTGTATTTCTATTTGATCTCCATTCCTTGAGCCAGTAATATGTCCCCTCTCCCATATGTTTATAACATGTGTTTGAAGGTGGGTAATCCAATCCTAAAGGTATGCTTTTCATTCTGCAATCGGGTGCTTAGGCTTGTTTCTCCTTAGGAACTTTGGGCATGGATTATTGGATGACTTAGAAGAAGGAAGGGTTTTAACTACAATCTTGTTCCCTCACTTGAAATGGGGGGTTAATCCTCAATCCTAGTCCTATGGGATCTCCCCTAATGGCTTATAGCTTTAGGAAGAGTAGTGCTTGGAAAACCATGATTTTGGTAGCATGGTCTTGAGACACCTCCCATGATTGAATGTTCCTAAAGAGCAAGGGACCTTTATTAAACCAAAAATAGATCATTGTCCCATTTTTTTCATTTACTGTAGTAGATTTCCCTTAGGTTTTCCCTTCCTTAGATCCCTCCTATATTGTGTGGTAACAGACAACATTCCATCAATATGGTGGGAAACATTCCAACATTTAACCTAGGAGGATTCCATTTATCCTATCATGTTCCAACCATCTTTCTACCAATTTTACAATTAGAATGTGCAACATTTTTCTTTAGCTAAATATGGAAAACAAGGGTATGTTGCCCCTACTCTATGTTTCAAGATATACAAATTGACATATAAACATAACAATATCCAACTTTTTGAGGCTCATCAATATGTATATCATAAGGATCAAATGGCCATCCTCTAGTTTTAAAATTATCTCTTTCTCACATTTATTTACAATTTTTGTTATATTTTGCTTAGTGTGAGGGGTGAAATATGTGTTTCTATGTCATGTCGCCTAAAATGGTTTAAATGCAAGAATTGGAGCAATTTTGAGATAATTTCAATGTAGGAGCTCAGACATTAAGGGAATTTTGAGGTCTAAAATGGGCCTCCTAAGAAAAATGTACAACCAAACTAAAATTTATAGGAACTAATAGGATTTGAGATGATGATGTCAATCGCAGGGGATGATTCACCATTTTTGGAGTAAAAAATTAAAAATATTAAAAAATAATAAAATAATAAAACTACCTTGTCAACTCATATTTTTAGCTTATGTCCCTAAGGTTTCACTCAAATTTCGAGCAGAATTACTCTTTCGATGAAAAATTTAATTCCTCATCTAAGGAGTACCCATGTTGCATACTTTTGATGGGCCCCGCTACACGAAAAATGAGAAATACATGAAAAAACGTGATTACAATCATGATTTTCATGTATTTCTCATTTTTCATGTAGCAGGGTCCATCTAAAGTATGCAATATGGGTACTCCTTGGATGAGGAATCAAATTCTACATCCAGCAAGTGTTGCTGCTCAAAATTTGAGTAAACCCATAGCGAGATAAGTTGAAAACACGAGTTGAAAAATTAGTTTTTTCTTTTTTCCCTCTAAAATTTGATGATGTAATTTAATCTTATTTTATTATTTCCACTATTATTTTATAATTTCCTTAGGAGGCCCATTTTATACCTAAAAATTCCCCTAATGGTAGACAACAGGAAGATATTCTAGGAGTTTTTCCACCTCCTTAACTCCTTTAATTAGCCAAGAGCACCACTTTATCTCTCATTAACTAGAAGTCATTGGCAGCCAAGCAGGACGAGGTCATTGGCAACCAAGTCAATGTATTTCAAGCAAGATCCAGATCCACCTTTCTCAATTTTTGGGAGACAAACATCTCTATTTTCTAGGGAGTTGTTAATAGCTACCCTTTTGTATAAATAAACATGCCAAAGAGCTCATTAGGATTTAGACATCTTTTTTCAGCTAAGAAGTTATTAAGCTCAAGCACTAGTTACTATTATTTTTTATTTATAATGTGATGTATTTGACATTTCTACAATGATCACAATATTTTTCTTATTGGTCTATCACTGAGTTAGTTTCATAGGGCTAAAACTCTTGGATTTGGGCCCAACCCCAGTACCTTATGTACCTCTTGTGTATTGATATTCATTTTTAGCTTAGAATGTTTTTTAGTTGCTACATTTTATTAGAATATAATTCCTCAAAAATATTTTGACTGTTGCCTTTGTCTCATCTCTCTCATGGGAGCTTGACTAGAGGAATCTACAATCACAACCAAAAAACACTATGTTGATGATTTCCTGTTTATGATTTCTTGGAAAAAGGTCTACATTAGTTATCTTGTTTTGCATATAAGCGTTGTATCTTAGAAGAGTATTCATTGCATAGATTATATTTTTTGGAATAAGTTATATAGTTTCTAAATTCAACTCCTCTTTTCCACCATTAGTTATGATATTCTATGAATGATAAGAGAGCATGTGCATGTGATGTTGCAGGACAATTGAATCTATAGGAAATTGCCTTTTCATGACCTCCATCCAAGATTTCTCCACCCTCTTTTGATAATTTCCAAATATTTTTCTTGAGCTCTGTATTTTAGGTCACTATGATCATCCCTCTTAGTCCAAAATTGTCATTCCTGAAGTGTTGAGCTTGGCTAGGGGTGTTGGTCACCTTCCATCCATCTACCACAAACTTCATCCACCTTGCCATCCCTTGATCTCATTGTTCTTACCTTCCAAACCCTCTTGGAAACCCTCCTGTAGAATTATAGGTCTTCCTGTAGCCATGGAAACTTTTATGGGCCAATATTCTTAGGTGGGCTAATTTTCCATGATTTTCCAAAAAAAAGAGATTCACCAATTTCCATTTTTTATAAAAATGATTCACCCAAATTTTACAATATAAAATTATTTACTTTAAAAATAACTAACATTATATAGAGAGTATATATAAAATCATTATAAATTTGAATAATTTACAAATACATCAATAAATATTTTATAGTTATAAGAAGAGTTTCGGCGTAAATCACATGAAAGAGACCTTTGTCGACGCGTTTCGAACCAACTAGTGTGGTT
>APFE030007526.1:39882-74492 GCA_000404065.3 Pinus taeda | reverse complement strand
ATTATTAAATGATTATTGTTTGATTGACTACTTTTTAAGTTACATAAATAATTATGTGTTCTTATTTATTTATTAAATTTTTAACTAAATATGTATATGTATTAATTAAAGATGGTATGTTAATTTGTTTATAAATTATTGTTAGAATGACTACTTTTTAAGTTACATAAATAATTATATATTCTTATTTATTTATTAAATTTTTAACTAAATATGTATATGTATTAATTATTTAATTTGTTTAAAAATTATTAAAACTTTGATCTAAGGGTTAGATTCACAAGCAAACTAGGAAAAATTTTATTTTTTTCATAGAGATTAACTGATATTAATATATAATATATATATATATATATATAATATATATATATATTTATACTATTATATATAATATTATGCCATTATTTATTTATGCGATTATTTATTTTATTTAGATAAGCTATCTTTATGTCATTTGGTTTACATAGTTGAAAATAAATGACTCAATGGCAGCAATCACAAATAAAAGGTAAATAAGACTAGACCCAAGAATATATCATAATTTAGATACACTGATAATAATAACTCAATAAATTAAATAAAACCAAAACAGGAAAAGGACTCTAATCCAAGAGAAAATCTACATGAAACACTTACAATTATATATATTGATGATAGTAATCATAAATAAAAACTCATAACTCTGCCAGCGAAATAAACTTATAAACTTGAAAGGACTAAACCAAACACACACGAGGAAAGCTTCCTGGATGAATAGAAAGGCTGGGGGGGGGAAGGAAGAAACCCTAAGACGACAGGGCAGGGATCCAACTTCTACTTACCTTCCACCCATCATCTCTGTTGAGATTGATAGGTCTCCGCTCAATTTCAATAGCTTCCCTTAACTTGCGATGATGGAACCGATCCACCCTTGCAATGACTTTGCCTCTCTCAATACAAACATGATGCTTAGTCTTGTCCACATGCTCTGCTAAAGCTGAGGACTTTGTTCTTCCATGCCTCAGGTCCGCTGCATGTTCGCAAATTCTTTGCTGGATGGAGCGCCATGTTTCCCCTATACAGGGTGTCCCGCAAGAGCAAGGAATCAAATAAACCCCTTTCATGTCTTTGGGGTTAACAGGATCCTTCACTGACCGCAAGGAATTACGAATGGTTCTGAGGGGCCTGAAGGTTGAGGGAATATCAAACTTACTAAGGATCCGAGCAATCTTGTCAGTGGTCCCTTGGATATATGGAAGATGGACACCTGGATGGCGCTCCTTATGCTCTTTTTTAATGAACGCATTTTTAGAAGCTGTAAGGAAAGCCTTCCAACCTAGGTGCTTACTATATCCGTTTTCCACAAAGACATCAAGGAGGTGGGATCTCTCTCTATCCAGGCTTTCATTATCCGAAATCCTGAGGGCACACGTAGCCAGGGTGTTAAGAACACCCATCTTCTGAGCAGGGAAATGATGGGAATCAGCGTGAAGATACTACTCTGTGTGCGTTTTCTTATTTAAACTAATTAAATAATTAACACATATACATATTTAGTTAAATTTAATTAATAAATAGAATATATAATTATTTATGTAACTTAAAAAGTAGTCATTCTAATAATAATTTATAAACAAATTAACATACCATCTATAATTAATACATATACATGTTTAGTTAAAAATTTTATAAACAAATAAGAACACATAATTATTTATGTAACTTAAAAAGTAGTCAATCAAACAATAACATTTAATAATAATTTTTAAATTACCATTAGTATTAATTTATTAAACCCAATGTTATTTAAATAAATAAATTTCTTTTGATACTATTCGTGCATTTATTGATTATACCTAATTTCTCTTATTTCTAGAAATATAATATTAGATTATTAATCTTAATATAATAAAAATAATAATAAAGATTAAATTTATTAATATAATTTTGGCCTGGGTCCTAGAGTCAAAAATAGCCGTTAGATAGCCGTTGGAATCCCTGCTCAATCTATTTAACTTGCTAGGCAAGATCTGTTTCTTCAACTTGTCCTGACGATGAACCACACTAGTTGGTTCGAAACGCATCGACAAAGGTCTCTTTCATGTGATTTACGCCGAAACTCTTCTTATAACTATGATGAATCACAGAAGCCTCAATTCTACAAACATTTTATAGTTTGCATATTGTGGACTAGTGAGATTCACCAATGTTTCTAAACTTCAAGATAATTTTCCATCCTTAAAATTTTCACTTCCTGTAGCAATACAAGGATCCTATAGCATCTTTTTGTAGCATGCCTGTAGCATCCTATTTTTCCCTTGTTTTGACATATAATGCAATTTTGACTTAGGTTAGAAGTAGGTTTACCCCCCAGCTTGGACTCCATGATGAAAGGAAGCACCTGGGCCATTCCAACCATCCTTTTTCCTTCACTGCGAGAGAGAATAGTATTAGTTTCTTTATCACAGATTTGGCACAAGTAGAACATTAGTTTATATGCATGTGTTAATTACATAGATGATGCATGGATATTGAGTTATGAGTTGGTATAATAATTTCATGTTTACAAGTGACTTTGATAACTAGATGGTTGATTGCAATTAGTTTAGTTTCCTTCCTGTAGGTAACATAACTCTTGTGTTCTTTCATGAATTGATTTAGTAGCATTTACAAGTTGGTAGCATCTACAAGTTAGATTTGAAAACAATTTACTTTCTCTACATTAGAGTTAGATTTTGAATTGCACTTTCAGTAGTTAATTTCCCCCTAATTTAGTAGAAGAATTGTCTTAGAGCCCTAATGATCAAATGACCTAGTTGAGGGTGGCATGAGTGGAATTCCATTTACTATGTAAATAGCATTGTCACGTCGAATTTTTTATGAACATTTGGCTAATAAATAGATTTGAGGAGCCCCTGGGAGTTGCAACACTCTTGGTGCAATACCAACACTTGCCACATTTTAGCATCATTACTAGGGAGGTGTCTAGGTAGATGTTATTTCTGCTTAAGCATTGATTTTGTTTTTCATTCAGTTTTGAAAAAATCACATAAAATAAGAAAAATTTTCTTTCATGCCTCATAGAAATAGAGATACTCAAGTAAAATTCTTAAAAAACACCCCCACACCCTCAAACATTCAACCTTCACTCTTCTTCGGTGACTATAAACTTCCCTCTCTAACTACAGGAGAGTTAGAAGACCCCTTAGGTGAACAACCTGATATTTTTGAAGAACCTATTGGGGAAGAAGAAGAATTAATTTCACCTACCCAAACCATGGCTGAAAACAGGAATGAGGAGGTTTTCCCTATCAGAGAGAATAATGAAGAGGCTAGAATGAAGAATATAAGCCCTACTGCCCTTTCTCACTTCCATGGCTTAACCTCTTAGGACCTTGATACTTTTATGTTTTAGTTTTTTGTTGACTATATAACCTATGACTATACCTCTAATGACTAGAAGCTAAAGTTATTCACCCTTAAGGATGTCCCCTTGTGCTAGCTTATGGGTCTGCTTGGGGATAACATCACTACCTGGGCTCAAATACAACAAGCCTTTAACAAGAAGTACATGGACTATTGTAGGTCCAAAGAAACCAAAGAATAAATATTTATGGGTACAAAATTGACATATCTAACTACCTAGTTGCTACAAAATTTCCTCCAAATCTGTCATCTAGGGAGAAGAGCATAATTGTAAGGAAGAGCTCCCCTTTCACTTGGATTGGGATAAATCTCTTCAATGTGGGACCAGATCAGATCTTAAGGAGATGTGTCAGGGAAGAGGATGTCTTTGAAATCATTTCATCCTGTCATGATGGGCCCTATGGAGGTCATTTTTCTACCAAGAGAACAACTTTCAAATCTCTACAAGTTGTCTATTATTGGCCCACTCTCCACCAAGATGCAAGAAAGTATACTAGAAGATGTGATCAATTCCAGAGGATGGGGAAACCCAAACCCAAGGATGAAATCCCCCTACAACCCCAAGTGGCCTTGGAGTCATTCGATAAGTGGGGCATGGATTTCATTGGGCCATTCGTTCCACCATCAGGGTAGAAATAGTGCATCATTATGTGTATTGATTATTTGACAAAGTGGGCTAAGACAAAGGCTGTCAAGGTAGTAAAAAGGAGAAACCGGTTGGGTTCTTAAGGGAGAATGTCTTCTAAAAATTTGGGTACCCTAGAGAGATAGTTATTGATTAGGGAGCTCAATTCACGTCACATATGATCGATAATATTTTAAGGTTGAATCATATCAAACACAAAAAATATACCACCTATCACCCTCAGGAAAATATACAAGTATAGGTTACAATTAAGGAATTGGAGGGCATCCTCACCAAGGTTGTGAGTAGTAGTAGGAGGGACTAGGCAGACAAATTAGTGGAGGCCACTTGGTCCTATAGCACAACTTGGGAAACAACCACTATTTTTACTCCATATGATCTATTTTATGGAAATAAAGCTCTTCTCTCTATTGAGTTTGAGTATAATACTTTGAGAATGGAAACCCAATTGGATGTAGATGTCACCAAAGCACAACACGAGAGGCTTCTCTAGTTGAATGGCTTGGATGAGCTCAGAATGCAAGCCATCCTACACACTGAAGTTATACAATTGTAGAGGAAGTTCTGGCATGATAGACATATCAAGGACAAAAATTTTCAGGAAGGGGATTTGGCCTTACTATATGACTCTAGGTTCAAGGATTTCAAAGGAAAATTGATGACAAGATGGTTAGGCCCATACTTGATAGAGAAATATAATGGCAGTTGGGTCCCTATAATACTAGTGGTTACCCCATTACTATGGTAGTTGTACCCCTTATTAATATTGTTGTGCCCCTATTGTCCCTATATTGTTATTAATGTGCCCCACAGAATCCCTCTATTGTTATTTTTGTGGCTTTATATTATTATTGTTAGGTCGGCTGGTTTATATTGTGACTCCTTAGACTCCTATATATAGAAAGGAGGGTTTGTCATTTGAATAATCCAATAATTGTTCATTTATGTAATGTAAAGGAGGTTTCCCCCTCAAAGAGGCTAAATTCTAAGGCGTTGATCTATCTTTTCTTGAGCTAGTTTCATAACAACTTTTGGTGTGACAAGGGTTGGACTGGAGTTTGATGAGTGGCACCGGATCAGACCATATTGGGTGAAACTCTTCCTTCTACATTAATAAAGTTGTTTATCCCTTTTCTCATATTCTTGTTCATATCTATGATGATTATGTGTTGCAATGTATTTGATTCCATTGGTTTATAGTAAATAGATCATGTATGCTTTGATCATTGTTGTTTCTATTTCTATTGACACAGGTACCAATTGAGCGGATTCAGTTCAAGTGGGAGTGATGGGAGCAATTCAAAGGAGATCAAGGAAGTGAAAGACTATAAGTAAGTTCCTTAATCTCATCTCTCTACTATAGGAAAAGGTTAAACTACTTTCTTTTTGTTGTTCTAAGTGTAGCTACCCACTTAGGGAAAAAAAAATTATCCGTAGATACAAATTCCATATAAAAAGCACAAATTTGGTGGAAACTATGCAGACACCAAGTAATTTTATATGTCAGAAAACCATGGAGAGAGATTTGAAATGGAAAATGAGTGTTCATCTGGTAACTCATAAATGTTCATCAGCAAACCATTCCTTCCTCCCCTGCAGGAAAAGTCAATTTGGATAAAAAATATGCAACAACATTATCCTTGCTAGGCTTATCGATGATAGTTAAATCAAACTGTTGCGATAAAAGTAACCATCTAATAATCTAGGCATTTACATAAGGTTTATTCATTAAGTATTTAATTGAAGCATGGTCAGTATGTACAAATGTTTGGTAACTAGTAATGTAATGCCTAAATTTATTCAATGAATTCACAACAGTTAGGAGCTCTTTTTCAGTCACTGTGTAGTTCAGTTTGGCTTTTGACAGATTCTTACTGATGAAGTAAATGCCATAAGGTAGCTTGTCATCTATCTAGCCTAGAGCTGCTCTTATGGGTTTGTGAGAGGCATTGGCATGTATATGGAAAGGAAGAGCCCAATTTGGGCCACAAAGAATAGGTGCAGTAGTCAACTTGTCCTTTAGGGTGTCCAAGGCTTTTTGACAACTTTCTGACCATAAAAATTTGGAGTCTTTGGCCAATAACTAAAATAAAGGAGAAGGTAACTTGCTGAAGTCTTTTATGAATCTCCTATAGTATCTGGCTAAACCTAGAAAACTTCTAACATCCCTCAATTTTTGCAGAGATGGGACCCTTCGAATGATAGCTATCTTATTTGGGTCGACCTACAGTCCTTTCTCGGATATTAAGTGACCTAGAACAGTCCCTGCGGTCATCAAGAACTCACATTTTTTGGGACTAAGGGATAAGTTCATTTCAATCCATTTGTTCAACAGCTTACCCAAGTTGGAGAGAACCTCTTGGAAATCACACCCATAGGGTGTAAAGTCATCCATATAAATTTCCACTAAATCATTGACTAGCTCGGCAAAGATACTTAGGATTTCCCTCTGGAAAGTGGTAGGGGCATTGCATAGACCAAAAGGAAGGACCCTATAAGCAAAATTACCCCAAGGACAGGTGAAGATAGTTTTATATTAGTCCTCTGGGCTAATCTTAATTTGATTGTACCCGTTGAACCCATCTAAGAAAGAGAAAAACTTTTTCCCTGCCAGGCCATCTAACACTTGGTCAATGAAAGGTAGAGGGAAATGGTCCTTCTTTGTTCCTTTGTTTAACTCTCTGTAATCAACAAAAATAATCCACTTCCCATTTTTATTTGGAACCAACACCAAAGGAGAAACCCACCAACTATTCGAGATATGGTAAATGAATCCTGCATCCAACATCTTTTGCAGTTCTTCTTTGACTATATCTTTGAGAAATGGATTCATTCACCTTTGGGGTTCTCAGACTGGTTTGCAACCTTCTTTGATATAAATTTGGTGAGTACACATCGAGGGGTGCACTCCCTTCATTTCTTTGTAACTCCAAGCAAAAGAATCCAAATGTCCCCTTAGCATGTTACATAACTCTTTTTCTTGGTGTACCGAAAGAGAGGGATTGATTTTCAAAGTTCTTTCAGGGCCGAATTCTATCTTCTTAACACGAGTAGGGTTTGAATCAGCTAAGCATAGATCAATCTGATGGTTGTTGTTGGTTTACTTCACTACTTCTTCCAAGGACATGGTGTTGGGAGTTGGATTTTGAAGTATGTTTTCAATCAAATCATCTTCATCCGATTGTTCTCCTCCCATGGAAGTTTCTAGGGTATAGAGTTGAGCTGAGTAGAATTATTATTCTTCCTCCTCTTATAGCCATAAATTTAAATCATGTTCTAAGGATGGTTCAGTAGGAGGGTACAAGACCAACCGCTTGGATATCTTTCGATTTTTGATAGTCATGTTTCTAGCCCTATAGTTGATGTACGCATTAGCAGTGTCTAACCAAGGCCTCCCAAGTATGAGAGGATATCCATTAAGCTTGGACTTAGGTTGGAGAACTAGGAAGTCTATAGGGTACTCCCAGGAGTCGATGGAGCCCATAACATCCTTGACAATCCCCTCAGGGGCTACTGTGGATCAGTCTACAAGCTGCAAGATTGTTGTGGTCTTTCTTAATGAACCTTGGAGATTCAGCTTGAGCATGGTGTCCTTAGTCATTGCATTAATGGAATCCCCAAGATCAATCAAGGTGTGTGGGACAATGGTGCCATTGATGTGCACATCTACTACAGGGTTTCTAGGGTCTAAATACTTTGGGAAAATTACCTGCCCCAGCATTAAGTCAGATAGTTGTCCAATGACATTAATGGTAGGGGTGTCTCTTTTTCGCCACCCTAGATGTTTGAAAAACTTATATTTAATTAGTTTGTTGTAAATAGGTATATCCTTAATGGCTTGGAGAAGTGGAATTTTTACACACAGATTTTTCAATTCACCTAGAAGTTCATTCTCTTCTGGGGTAGGTTGGACTGGATGAGTTAATCTTTCAAGAAAGGGTGGTGGATTCACTCTAGGCATACTTTCCTCTCTTTCATCCTCACTCTCCCTCGGTGGAGATGGAGGTTGGTTATCTGGGAGTACTCTCCCAGACCTCAGGTTGATTTCCTAAATTTCCATAGGATAAGTAGGGTAGAATGTCTCTCCACTGTAGACCTGTTGTGTTTGTCTTTTTTTCGGTTTTAGATTTGGTCGGGCAAGCATCTGAGGTTGTTTAGGTGGAGCAAGGTGTAAAAGTTGTGGTTGAGTAGGAGGTGAAGGACATAGAGCTAGAGCATTGTTGTATAGGGGCCTCCACCCTTGGGTGGTGCATTCCACTGATGTTGTGGAGTAGTATATGGCTGAAATGGCTGGTTGGTTGGCTGGGAATGGTACTGAGGTGCAAAGGACCAAGGAGAAGGTGTAGACCAAGAGGGATGAGCAGGCCCCCCCCAGGAGGGAATGAATGTGTTTTGGTTAGGGTTGTAATATGTATAGGAGGACCCTTGCATTCCATGTTGGTATGGTCGACACCCATGAGGCCTCCTTCGATTTATGTAGCAGAGTTTTTCACTCACCCCTTCAGTTCCCTAATACATAGCTTTTAGTCCAGGTAGAGAAGGGCACTTGTCTATGGAGTGGTTTTCTTCATAGACCAAGCAGATTTCTATAAGGTTTAATGGACATTAATTCCTAGGGTGCCTCCTTATGCATCTAGGGCAGAAGATGGCTAATGCTCTCTCTGCTTCCTCCTTTCTCTTGATGTGGATAGTGTCCATATGTAGGGCAAGGGTTTGCAACATTTCACTCTTGAAATCTTCTAACATATTTCCAATTTCACCTTTTATAGATTTGTTGGAAGAGGATGAGTTGGTCATTGGTTTTATGCCCCTACCATTTTTCCTAGCTGCCCTCGAATGGTTCTTAAAGACGATCTTGATATCTTCATAGTGTAGCTGGTAGATTTCCCCTCTTGCTAATAGGTTTAGGGTATGCAAAAGATCTTCCCTAACCCCCCTAAGAGGGACTAGATTTAGTGACTCAGGATCAAGTGTGCACCTGGCCCTTTTGTAGCTAAGCTGGAATATTTCCTCATAATCTTGTAAAGACTCATCATGCCTTAAGGTCATTCTAAAAATTTCCTCTTTAGTGTATTTGGGCCCACAGTAGTCCCGATACTTGTTCTTGAAGGCTTGCTACATCTGAGCCCAGGTGGTGATTCTATCCCCAGGTAAACCCATGAACCAGTGCAGAGCTGCATCCTTGAGAGTGGATGGGAATAATTTCAACTTCTAATCATCAGTGGTGTAATCATAAGTTATGCATATGACAACAAACTGAAACAAGAAAGTATATTTATCTTCTTAGATCAGGCCATGGAAGTGAGGAAGAGCAGAGGGGCTTATGTTTTTCATCTTGGCATCCCTATTGGTTTCTTTGATGGGAAAAGAACCCTAAATTATTTCTCTATCTCCTCTGTGATTTCTATTTTCAAACATTAGGTCAGTTAGAATGGGTTCTCCTTCTTCTTCTCCCCATGTAGGCTCTTCAAAAATCTTTGGTTGCTTGCCTAAGGGGTCATCCAATTCACAACCACCGAAGAAGAGGGAAGGTTGGTTGTTTGAAGTGGTGGGGGTATTTGGTAGAAATTTTCCTAAGTTATCCCTATTCCTATGAGGCATGAAAAAAGTGTTTTTATTTTTGTTTTTTTTTAAGTTTTAAGACTAATTACAGAATTGAAATGAGAAGTTGAATGGAAGTTAACTGTTGAATGAAATCTCACTTGCAGAATGGAAAAGAAAGAAAACCAACTTATAATTACTTTTGAAAAAAAATGAAGCTAATAGTAGAATGGAAGAGATAAGAAATGGAAGAAAGAAAGAAGAAATCACATCTACTTAGACACCTCCCCGACAACGATGCCAAAAAGTGATGAGCACCAGTATTGCAGCAAGAATGTTGCAACTCATGGGGCTACCAACTTTACTTTATTAACCCAGGGTTCATAAAAACTTGGAGGTGGCAGTGTTGTATACATGAGTATATGCAATGGGTCCACTCTTTGTCACTATTGAGTTGGCGCTAGACTACTAGGGTTTCTCAAACCAACCTTCTATTGATTTAGAAGAAGTTTGATTACCAATGGAGAAAGGGGAATTTTACCCTAATTGAGAGAGTTTAAATATTGTCTATTGCAGTAATGAAAGACTGAAATAAATTCTTTAAACACACCACTCATCTAACTATTTTCTAAGAGATCTTGCTTCAGAATAATTATAAGATAAAATGTGTGTAATCCTAACTATCCTAGGCATGCAATCTAATATAATCAAACAATTTACTATTGTGCATATGAATGAACACAATAACTTTTTTCCTTTTTGTCCTTTTTGTGAAAACATGAATGCTAAATATTCTTGGTGGTATGACAAGTGGGTTAGAGATGGTTGTGAAGGGTCAAATGGCTTGGGAGGAAAGTATGGGTATTCTTCTAACTTTTTGGAAGCATTTTTAACAAATCGGCCTTAAAACAGGCCATTATAAGTCATCCTATAGGATGTCCTATTGCACCTACAGGATGTCCTAATGCTCCTACAAGATGCCCTGTATTCCTACAAGATTCGGCTAAAATCATAAGGATGGGTTTGGAAGGTGGTATAGAGCTTAGGGAAGGTGAATGATGGAAGAAATAAGGCAAGGGAGTGGCTAGGAATTCCTTAGAACTCAAACCAACGTTTTTAAGATGGTTGGATTTTCTCAACAAAGATGGAAATTTGTTCTTATGGAATGATAAATTGATTGATGGACTTAGTGAATTTTGGTGATCATGGATGGATGAGGTTAGTCTGGGGCTACTAACATGAGATATTCCTACACTATTGAAACTCCTAAAATACACACATCACTAGAATTTACCCATGAATCATGTCAAACAAGAAAGATTCACAATCAATATAAGAAAACAAAATTCCATTATTTAGTTGCCTAGTTCATGCAAGGAAATACTTGCAGAATATTAGGAAACACCATGAGATCTAATACAAAGCTAGAGATATCAGAAATAACAACTGAAACCTATTTTTTGGAAATTGAAAATATGTTGGCCTAATTAGCAGAAAACAATAAATTCCACAAGAAATTTGAATTATGTCTTTTTGGGGCTGCATAGGAGTTTTTCCTCAAACCATGGTCCCTGAAGGGAGGAGTGAGGCCAGATCTACCTGATATCATACTTTTTGGTGTTCCTTTATCTCTCTAAAGCTACTGCTAAAGCTATGCACAAATGGAAGCAAAATAATCAAATTCACCACTACTTGCAATGAAATAATGCCAAAATCAGTCCAACAATTAATCTATGAAATAACCTAAGAATACAAGTACAATAAGAGGAACCTCTGCTCCTAAGGTTGGTCCCTAACCCAAAAGCTTCAGCCCTTTGAGTCAACTCAGTGTTGGATCAAGGAAATGCCCATTCTCATTATCATAACAAAAAATTACATAACAGTGTTTTTCCACAATCCTTTAACTCAAAAATGCTTAGTGCTCTTACATAAAAAATTTGAATCTTAATGAGTTTCTAGGCCTCCTTATTTATACAACTAAAGTCTCCAAAAACTTCCCTAAATCTAGGGAGGCTTGGCTCCCAAACTCAAGATGAAATGGTTCTTAACTATCAGTGGCTTGACTGCCAATGATCTCCATGACTCGGTTGCTTGCAACTCCGAGTTAGTGTGATTTGATTGAGGGATATTTGAACCAGTGAGGATTTATTGAGGAAGATCCATCTCCTATAATCTATCCTTCTTGTCTCATTCAAGTTCCTACACCTTAACTAGACAAAATTGCCATGACTTTCTCCCAAAAACCTGCAATCACTACACATTAGACCACTAGACATAACATCTTACTTTTACTCATCTCATTAAGAAAAATACAATTAAAACATGTAAGGAATTATGAGAAGAGTTGATTTTAGTAATCTTGGAGGTGTATTAAGGTCCATATAGTTACCCAATGATGAGGCTCATCAACTGGTCCCCATATGTTCTAGTTCTTGAGAAATTAGTCAAAATTCTCTTGTCCTCATCTTCATAAGAGTGATGCTAGATTGTGCTTGTAGTGTCATGCTCAATGCGATTAAAGTATCAATCACTCGCAAATACCGGAGTTGTAAGTCTCATCCAGCACCATAATATAAGGAGCAAATTTTAGTGAAAATTTAAAGGGAGAAATATTTATAAAAGGCCATGTTATATACTTGAGCAGGTAAAATTGGCAGGATTAGCCAGTTTGGCTCGGGGTCAGTTTCAGAATTAGAAATAGTAGAAGTAAAAGTCGAAGCTTCTCTATAAGAAGACCTTTGGCTTGGGAGAGAAAACATTGAACCAGTAATGATGGCGTCACCCTCCATTGATTTCCACCTATAGAAAGGGGGAATAGAAATATGGTGAGCTAAACTACGCTGAGCACCTGAATCAAGTAAACAAATTAAGGAATATGGTTTATAATCAAGGGGACAAAAGATAAGAGGAATATACAATTTATGTTGACTCGCGAGAGAGAGACTTACCAGGATAAAGTGCAGACAAATCAAGTGAATCAAGCCGTTGGGCATAATCTGGTGTAGGTGAGATAGGGGAAGATTTTTCCGGACTATCATTGTGAGCATTGTGTTAAACATGGATTAGCTTTGTCAAAATGCAAGATAGAAATTGGAATAACAAATGTAATTTTCTTAGGTTTGAAGATTTCTAATGGCAGTATCACACTTTAAGATCATGTTATTCTAAACCTGTAGAATTTTCCAGAGCAAATACTAGACAAGACCCAGCTGCAACGATTCCTAGGCAGTTTGAATTATATCAGATGTTTCTATAAAGGACAAGCCCAAGATCTAGTTATCATGTAGAAAAGATTGAAGAATTCACCAATCTCATGGAATCAAGCCATGACCCGGGTGGTGAAATCCATCGAGGAGAAATCCAGAACCTTCCTCCTCTCAAGCTCCTGACAAATGAAGGATTTTATGTCATTGAAACAGATGCATCAAATTCTACATGGGGGGCATTCTTCTTGAACGCGTAAATGGCACAAAAGAGATTTTCGGCTACACCTCCAAAATCTTTCATGGAGCTAAACTCAATTATCCTTCAAGCCATAAAGAAGTACTCGTAGTCAAGAAAAGTATATCTCTTTTCAGGATTTATTTAAAACTTGTTTAAGTCTTGGTCCAAACTGATCTGAAAATCATGCCAGGCATTTAAATGAAAACCGTGAACTTGCCAATAATAATGTCTGCATCATGTGATGGGAAGTTTGGTTAGACGGTTATGACTTTGGTATCAAACATAAGCCCGAATACCTCAACTATGTGGTATAACTTCTCACACGTGAAGCAGTGGACCCTCAAATTAAAGAAGAAGCAGTAATTGGCCTGTAATAATGTGTCTGATTTCACCGCCTGGGTCATGGCTTGATTCCATGGGATTCATGAATTCTTCAATATTTTCTGCATGATAACTAGATCTTGGGCTTTTCCTTTATCTAAGAAACGTCTGATATAATTCAGACTGCCTAGGAATCATTGTAGCTAGATCTTGTCTAGTATTTTCTCTAGAAAAATCTACAAGTTTAGAAGAACATGAACTTGCAGTGTGACACTACCATTAGCAATCTTCAAACCTAAGAAAATTACATTTGTTACTCCAATTTCTATATTGGATTAGGAAAAATCTAATCCATGTTTAACACAATGCTCACAAAATATTTGGAGATGTTTCTGGTGTTCTTGGATATTCTTAGAACATATAAGTAAATAATCTATGTAGATAATTAACCAATCTATGCCACAGAAAACATCTTCCATTATCTTTTGAAATTCACTAGGAGCATTCTTTAAACTGAAAGGCACTACCTTCCATTGATAATGTCCACGTGGGACAACAAAGGTTGGTTTATAACGATCTTTAGTAGCTGTTCCAATTTGGTAGAAACTTGATTTAAGATAAAAAAACGCTGAAGATGTTACATCCTTTCAATTTTTGAAGAAGCATCGCTTGATTTTGCAGAGGATATGCCATATTTTTTAGCACTGCATTTAAGGGCTTGTAGTTGATCACCATGCGAGGTTGGCCTCTTTTGATATCTGAATGCTTGTTGACATAAGATGCTTGGCACGCCCATGGGCTCTTGGCTAGTTCTATTAGGCCCTTGTCTAAGAGATATATAATCTTTTTTTGGTAGTAATCCAACTTGGTTGGACTCATCAGAGCAACTGATGCTTTCTATGTTCTGATTTGTATATCATTTACATATGGTAGATCAATGACATAAGTTTATCATGCCCAAAAAGCATTGGGGATATCCAAAGTACACTGCTGGATAATATTTTCATAAATTTCTTTCAAATAATCTTGACAATGAGATGTGGCGAAAGAAATGATTCTTGCTTTTTTATGGACTTCTACAGGCTTTGGCTGTTCTAGTTTTTTCTTGTGAGGGATGGAGAATGTACAAGAAGTTTTGAGAGGAATCTATACAGACTTACCAGGAATAGTCATGGAAAATATGAGTTAGTGGTAATCAATAGAAATGGGAGACCAATAGGTAAAGAATTCAGAACCTAAAATAATGTTGGTCGGGATGTCATCAAGTTCAAGGAATGTACATTGATCTGGATGGTCTTGGATGGAGATAGTGAAATCAATTACCTGATGTGGGAGATATAACATTGAACCAGTAATGCTAGCGTCACCCTCCATTGATTTCTCCCAGTAGAAAGGGCGAATAAAAATATGTGAGCTAGATTAAGCTGAGCACCCGAATCAAGTGAAAAATCTAAGGAATATGGTTTACAATTAGGAGGATAAAAGGTAAGAGGAATATAAAATTTACGTTGACTAGCGAGAGAGAGACTTACCAGGATAAAGTGTAGACAAATTAGGTGAACCAGGTCATTGGGAATAATCTGGTGCAGGCGAGATAGGGGAAGATTGTTCCAGACTATCTAGAACCTTAGTTTATATATGTTGGAAATCATCATCAGAGGATTCAACAACTTCTTTCTTGAGCTAGTGCAATTGTCCTTTGAGGTCCTAGATTTCTCTGACAAGGGATTTGATCATTGCTTGCTTTTCATGGATCTGCATACATAGGGATGTACATGATGCACACTTGACAAGTTGTTTCTCTGGATGCTTGGTTGGATGGTCAGCGTATAACTCAACCAGATGCTAGTAGAAGGGAACAAAATAGGCTATCTCCTTCTCCTTTTGTTTGGTCATAATCTAGATGGATGACTCAAGTTCCGAATGGTTTAAAGTGATCATGGCAGCCTCGATTCTTGTGATCTCATCATGAATGATCATGGCAGCCTCGATTCTTGTTAGGTGTAGAAAACTTACAGAAGCAGTAGGACTTCAAACTATCTTCATCGTTAGAACTACCATGTAAATCGAGAATGGGGTTTCCATTTTTTCTTCTACCTCAGAATCATCCATTGGATAATAAATATCTCCAGTAGGCTCTTCTTCATAATCATAGTATAACAAATCCTGCATAGTAGGTTCTAAGGTATCTATTAATAGAGCTGCTAGTTTTGGCTTTTGTGGTTTTTGTGGACATTCGTTTGCCCAATGACCTTCCTTATTGAAAATAAAACATCGGACTGATTTAACCAGAGGCTTTCAGTATCGAAGGAACGGTCATTTTTTTTGGAAATGATTCTTTCGAGGCTAATATGGCTTCTTCTAAGCTTCTGGCTGAACTTACTCTCTGAGGACCAATGTTTCTTTTTTGGATCTTTGGATTTACAAGAAAATTTGGGGTCGTGATTGAAGGTTACCTTACCTCAGTTGGGCATATGGTCAACTATTATGCAAATCTTATTTGAAAATATCTTGTTGTACTCCTTGAAGTCAGTCATAACACATTTTGCTAAATAGTGTTCTTCAATGCCTTTCTCGATGTGGCCACGGACCATTGCTAAGGTCATGTCTGACAGAGAAATATGTTAGTCTTCAAAATATTTGTTGATAGAAATGGGAAGAATGCCAAGCATACTCTAGATATACCCCTTGAGATATGATTTATTAGCACAGGAATTGGATCGGATGATCCAATCCTACATTTGATAAAAATAATCATCCATAAGACCAAGGTTGCCTAATTTTTTAGACATAAACAATTCACTGTAATGTTGGATCTTCATCAATTGTAAAGCTCGCAATCTGTTCATGTAGAGGAATGAGCAACTAAAAAACAGGATTGTTATGGCCAAGGATGGCTTCTTGGGCTTCTCTGGAGGAGTAATGCCACCATGTATGTGCTAAGACACCAAATCCATTGATAATGAGTTGTGTAATGCTACAGAGAGAAAGGGTAGGGTCATCAATTTGTTTTTTCGTTGCCCAACTATTGAGGAGATTCATTACATTCTCGATTTCTATCTTAGGCTAGAAATTTGGAAAAAACATGGGTTCTTGTGGCATAGCTTGGGTGGTCACACTCATAGATGAAACTCCTGTCATTGTTATTGATATGGGACGGGATGTTTCGGCAACTTGGGTAATCCACAAAGGGACATCTGGTTCTTTCTTTACATGAACATGGAATTGATTTATTTGGTCCGTTGAAAATGTAGGACCTTTTCTTGCACCTACTGCAAGAAGGATGTTGTGACTGAAGTAGCTTCCTCGATCTCTTCTTCTTCAACTATTTGAATCAAAAAATTCCATGTAGGTAGCTCATGAGTAGCTACGCAAAAGTTGAAAGTGTGCCTAAGCTTGTTCTTGGGATTATCTGTAAACATAGTCAAATTTGATGGTTTTTCCAAAATAGAATAGTCATGGATTTGAACCTTAGATCCTAACTTCTTAATGATTCGAGTAGTGATTGACAAAACCTGAGATATAGCTGCCAGCCTATGGTCTAGCTTCATATTGGTTGTTGTAATGACTGATATGTCAACTATATTGTGATCTAGAAATTCTAGTCTTGCTAAAAGTGTTTCGCACCTTTCCTTTTCTTCAAAGACTACATGTTTAACCTTAAGGATGTCTCTGTGAAAATCCTCAATGTTCTTTGACTCGAGATCGAGCTAGATATTTGCATCGTTAAGATGTGCAGTGTTAGTACCAGATGCAGTGGCTTCCCGTATTATGGCGTTAGGGACAAATTCCATTTTCTTTTCACCATCATCGTTCATATTTCGGAAAGATATATAAGGAAGGTTCCTTCCTGGAGTGTAGGATTTTTCTCCTATGCTAACTTTGACAATTTTAGCTATTTCTTCTTGGGGTAGACGAGTGAGCATGAGAATGTGAGGTATTTTTGGCTTAGTATCAATACTAAGCATTTGTATCAGCTAATTGCAGGCTAGATTCGTAGGCCCAGCCAGTATTCATCAAGTTTAGCTGCAAATCTCTTTAGTTCCATTTATGTGTTCAAGCAAAGTGCCTACCTATGCAGAATTCGATGCATCTATTTCAAGGACATAAAATCCTTCATCTATCAGGAGCTTGAGAGGAGGAAGGCTTTGTACTTTATCCTTGATGGATTTCACCACCTGGATCATGGCTTGATTCCATGGGATTGGTGACTTCTTCAATATTTGTTGTAGGACAACTATATCTTGGGCTTGATCTTTATAGAAACATATGATATAATTCAAACTACCTAGGAATCGTTGTAGTTGGGTCTTGTCTAGGATTTTCTCTGGAAAATTCTGCAGGTTTACAAGAACATGATCTTGTGGTGTGATACTCCCATTAGAAATCTTCAAACCTAAGAAACTTACATTTGTTACTCTAATTTCTATCTTGGATTTTGACAAATCTAATCCATGTTTAACACAATGCTCACAAAATATTTGGAGATGTTTCTGATGTTCTTAGATATTCTTGGAACAGACAAGTAAATCATCTATGTAGATAACTAACCAATCTATGCCATAGAAAACATCTTCCATTATTTTTTGAAATTCACTAGGGGAATTATTTAAACCAAAAGGCATTACCTTCCATTGTTACTTTCCATGTGGGACAACAAAGGCCATTTTATAACGATCTTTAGCAGTTATTCTAGTTTTGATAGACACATGATTTAAGATTGAACTTGCTGAAGATGTTACATCCTTTTAGTTTTTGGAGAATCATTACTTGATTTGGGAGAGGATATGCCATATTTTCTAGCACTGCATTTAAGGGCTTGTAGTTGATGACCATGTGAGGTTGGCCTCTTTTAATCTTTGAATGCTTGTTGACGTAGAATTCTCAGTATGCCCATGGGCTCTTGGCTGCTTTGATTAGGCCCTTATCTAAGAGATCTATAATCTCTTTCTAGTAGTAATCCAACTCAGTTGGACTCATCAGAGCAGTTGATACTTTCTGTGATCTGATCTGTATATCATCAGCATATGATAGATCGATCACATACTTTTCTCGTGCCTAGAAAGAATTGGGGATATCCAAAGTACACTGCTAGATAATCCTTTCATAAATTTATTTCAAATAATATTGACGATGAGTTGTGGAAAAAGAAATGATTCTTGCTTTTTCTTTTTTACTTCTGCAGGCTTTGGTTGTTCTAGTTTTTTCTTGTGAGGGATGGAGAATGTACAAGAAGTTTTGAGAGGAATATGTATAGACTTACCAGAAATAATCATGGAAAATATGAGTTGGTGGTAATTAATAGAAATGGGAGACCAACGGGTAAAGAATTCAGAACTAAAAATAATGTTGGCCAGGATGTCATCAAGTTCGAGGAATGTACATTGAATTAGATTTTCTTGGATGGACATAGTGAAATGAATTACCTGATGTGGGAGAGAAAACATTGAACCAGTAATGATGGCATTGCCTCCATTGGTTTCTCCCAGTAGAAAGGGGGAATAGAAATATGACAAGCTAAATTAAGTTGAGCCACTGAATCAAGTAAATAATCTAAGGAATATGGTTTACAATCAGGGGGAGAAAAGATGAGAGGAATATACAGTTTGGTTTGACTGGCAAGAGAGAGAGACTTACCAGGATAAAGTGTAGATAGGATAAAATGTGGGGAAGACTTTTTCTTGGGTACGCTAGGACAAGATATGGAAACCTAAGAAATGGGGTGGTTTGGGTTTAAAGGACCTCCATAATTTTGCAAGGGCACTAGCGGCCAATATGGGTTGGAAAATTATCAAGTCTGAGAACTTATGGAAAGAGGTGATCTATTATAAGTACATTAATCCATTATCTATAATTGATTGGATTTGCAGACCCGGCCAATATTCATCAGGTGCATCAATTATGAAGGCCATCTCAAAGTCAATAAGCATCATCAAGGATGTGTTGGCGTGGAGTATTGGGAATGGTGAGTACGTTAGATTATGCATAGATGCCTAGTCTGGAAGTGGGAGTGCACACATTCTCCCTCTTTATTTGTGACAATTCCTTTCAGTGTCTGGAATCACCTAGGTTGCCCACATCATTGAAGTCAGACATCCTTCCTGGTCTCAACAGTAATGTCTGGAGTCTTGAGACCTTGGCATCCCAGATAGATGGAGAAGGATATGGAAACTATTTATAGGAGCTCTGAAGGAAGATAATATCCAAATATCAACGTGAGATGATGAAATCATCTAGGCCTTAGCACCCTATGGTCGATACACCCCAAAGGATGGAAACGCTACCCTTATGTATGCACAGGATTTGGGGAATACATGCTGGTGGTGGCGCCCCCTATGGAAACTAAAAGATCCACAAAAAAATGGATATTCATATGGTGTATCCTTTTGAATAAAGTACCCATGGAGGTAAACCTTATGAGATGTGATTTTCATGGTCCATCCAGATGCTGCCTCTTCCATAAATATGTTGAGGATATCGATAATTTATTCCTCCATTGTTCAGTTGTTGTACAAGTATCGACTCATCTTACAACCATTCTCAACATTACCAAAAAATGGGTTGGCCCGAACATCACTGATGCCTGGCACCGATGGTGAATCGAGGCTACCACACAAAAATCCAGAAACCTCCCTTTGATTGTTAGCTAGGGCATTTGGTTGAATAGGAATTGTTATATCTTTCAAGATGCTCTAACCCATTGGCCTGCCACTTGTAACAATATTGTTTCCACTTACAACCTGATTCTGGATGATCCTGATCAATAACATACTCGAGTCATCACTCCTAAAGTCATAGACAGGAGCACTCCTTGGGATTACTTTGATGGTTCAGCTCAGGCCGCAAGCTTTTTTTTTTTTTTTTTTGGGGGGGGGGGGGGTTGTGCTCCACATAAATGAACACATTTCCTTCAAAATCAAAGTGGGTCTAGGGAGAGGAAAAAAAAACTTTGCAAAGCTCAGCATCTTAAGACACCTCCTAATATTTGCTTGGGAAAAAAACTGCAACAAGATTTATATTTTTGTGGATTCACTTCTTTTATAAATTGGATCAACTTTGCATATCATTGTCGCTTGCACACACTCAGGGGTTTACTGGATGAAGTCATCACTCTAAAATCACAATTTGATTTTATTGTATGCTCTCACATATACATGGAAAGGAATGAGGTTGCTAATCGTCTTTCCAAATAGGTCGCACAACAAATCAAGGGGAAATGGTTGATTCAGGAATTCAGAGATGGTACTTTTTTCTATTTCTTCCACCGTCCATTCATCAAACTGGATGGAATCTCTTCGGAATGATCTACATGATCATTTTATTTTTATTTTTATTTTTATTTTTGTTTGTTTACAGCTTTGGATACTAAATGGGCTATGTTATTATCATTTTATTTATGTAAATATTATGTTGATATTGTAAATTTGAATTATGACTACACTGAAACCTAGCGACTACATCTCATACATGTTGATGATAGAACATGTAATTTTCTTATCTATTAATGAAAATTGTGTTTTTCTCTTGGGAAAAAAAAGGATAAGTGTAGACAAATCAGGTGAATCAAGCCATTGGGCATAATCTGGCAGGAAAGACAATGGAAGATTGTTTCAGACTATCTAGAGCCTTAGTTGCTAGATGGTTGAAATCATCATTAGAGGATTCAACAACTTCTTTCTTAAGCTAGTGCAATTGTGCTTTGAGGACCTAGATTTCTGCGACAAGGGGTCTAATCTTTGCTTGCATGTCATGGATCTACATATGCATGGATGTTCAGGGGGCACATTTGACAAGTTGTCACTCTAGATGCTTGTCTATATGGTCAACCTATAACTTAGTCAAATGCCAATAAGAGGGAATAGAATAGGTTATCTCCTTCTCCTTTTATTTGGTTGTCATTTGGCTCGATGACTCAAGTTCTGGATGGTTTAAAGTGTTCATGGAGGCCTCGATTCTTGTGATCTCATCATCAATGTTCATGCAGAGATTTATCTGCCATGGCGGTGTTTACTCGAGCTTTTTCCTTAAGTATGCAAGACGCTTGTTAGGTATAAAAAACATACAAAAGTGGTAGGACTGCAAACTATCTTCATCGTTAGAACTCCCATGGAAACCAGGAATGGGGTTTCCATCTTTTTCTTTTGTCTCAGAATCATCCTCTGCATAATAAATTTCTCAAGTAGGGTCTTTGTCCTAATCATAGTAGAACAGATCCCACATAGTAGGTTATAAGGTATTTGTCAGTAGAGTTGCTAGTTTTGGCTTCTGTGCTTTTTGTGGACGTTCATTTTCCCAATGACCTTCCTTATTGCAAATAAAACATCGAACTGATTTATTTGGAGTCTTCTGGTATCGAAGGAATGGTCATTTTTTCTGGAAAGGCTTCTTTCTAGGCTAATATGGCTTCTTGTAAGCTTCTGGATGAAACTTACTCTCTGAGGACCAATGCTTCTTATGTGGATATTTGGATTTACAAGAGAATTTTGGATCGCGATTGAAGGGTCCCTTCCCCAGTTGGGTATCTAGCCAACTTTTGTACAAATATTATTTTAAAATATCTTGTTGTACTCTTTGAATTCATTCATAACATGTTTAGCTAAACAATGTTCTTCAATGACTTTCTTGATGTGGCCATGGACCATTCCTAAGGTCATGCCTGACAGAGGAAGATGTTTATCTTCAAAATATTTGTTGATAACAATGGGAAGAACAATGGGTGTACTTTGGGTATACCTCTTGAGGTATGTTGTATTAGCATAGGAATTGGATTGGATGAGTTAATCATGCATATGACAAAAATAATCATCCATAAGACAAAGATTGAAAAATTGGTTAGACATAAAAAATTCACTGTAATGGTATGGATCTTCATCAATTGTAAGGCTAACAAATTGTGCACGTAGAGAAATAAGAAACTGAACAACGGGATCTTTATGGCCAAGGATGTTTTCTTGGGCTTCTATGGAGGCATAATTCCACCATGTATGTGTTAAGCCACCACATCCATTGATAATGAAGTGTGTAATGCTACAAAGAGAAAGGGTAGGGTCATCAATCTATTTTTTCATTGCCCAGCTATTTAGGAGACTCATTGCATTCTCCATTTTGATCTTAGGCTAGAAATTTGGAAAAAAACATGGGTTCTTGCGGCATAGCTTGGATGGATGCACTCATATTTGAAACTCCAGTCGTTGTTACTAATATGGGATGAGATGTTTCGCCAACTTGGGTAATCCACAAAGGGACACCTAGTTCTTTCTTTACATAAACAAGAAATTGATTTGGTCCTTTAAAAGGGCGGGACCCTTTTCTTGCACTTGTTGCAAGAAGGATGTTGTGACCGGAGTAACTTCCTCGATCTCTTCTTCTTCGACTATTTGAATCCCAAAATTCCAAGTAGGTAGCTCATGAATAGCTACACTAAAGCTGAAAGTGCGCCTAAGCTTGTTCTTGGGATTATCTGTAAACATAGCTGACTTTGATGGTTTGTCCAAAATTGAATAGTCAGGGATCTGAACCTTAGATCCTAACTTCTTGATGATTAGGGTAGTGATGGAGAAAACCTAAGATATAGATGCCAGTATTTGGTCTATCTTTGTATTGGTTGTTGTAAGGACTGATATGTCATCTATCTTGTGATCTAGCAATTCTAATCTTATTAAAATTGTTTCACACATTTCCTTTTATTTAAAGACTACCTGTTTAACCTTAAGGACGTCCTTGTGAAAATAATCAATTTTCTTTGACTCGAGGTTGAGCTGGGGATTTACATAGTTAAGTTGTGCAGTGTTAGTACCAGATGTTGTGGTTGTTGGTATTGTGGTGTAAGGGATGAATTTCATTTTCTTTTGACCATCATCTTCAAACTGCCAGGAGGATATATAAGGAAGGTTCCTTCCAGGAGTGTAGGAGTCTCTCCTATGCTAACTTTGATAGTTTTAGTTGTTTCTTCTCAGGGTAGCTGAGTGGGCATGATAATGTGAGGTCTTTCTAGCTTAGTAGAATTTTTAAGCTTTTGTATCAGCTGATTGCGGGCTAGACACTACTGGTGATGACCTTGATGTTTTGTAGTAAGCTCTATTGACGAGCTTGCGGGATGGTTTTGGACCATCTCTGCAACCTTATCTCGAAAGGTTATTTGGACTTGGGTTGGTAAATGGAAGGATTGGGTGGCAGCATTAAATGGAATTGGGCGTGCTTTGGCAATCCTCTGGTTGTCTTTCAATAAGGTTGATTGGCAATATTGTTCATATTTAGCTTCCCAAAGTTCACGATATTGGATTCCAGTCCATTTAAATGTAATAGGAGTTGTAGATTTACTAGAACCATATTCCACCTCACTTACAAGATGTGAAGTATGACCGATATGTGGTTGTAGTGGGGGCATGATTTCATTATTGAAGTGAACAACAATCAAAGTTTTGAGCTGAATTATTTTAGATAAGTGTTTCATGTCAAAACCTTGGGGATGAATATAAGCTTTCAGAAGGTCGTAAATGTAAGGGTCATCTAATTACATTGAATACTTGGCATATACAGTACCAAAGGTAGGGTCGTTAGGGTCATCATGCAGAGGGCTAGCAAAGCCTCCTATTATGGCATCAACTAATTGGTTATGCCAATTATCTATCATATTACATAGGATATTGATATTCATGCATGGTCATCATCTGAGGCAGACCCTATATTAGGTGGGAAAACCTACCTATGGTTTTGTTCATGGATTTTGCACATGGCTTTGTGTAGAAATTCCCATTATAGATCAATAGATTATGCAATATACTAAAACACAATACAAGATCTACTTCTACAACACTTTGCATAAACTTAATCGAATTAAGCAAGATCAAGAGAAAACATATAACTGAGAATGAGAAATAAATCACACATAACACAGAAGAATAACCCGGGGAAAGCCTCAGCCTTAAACCCCAATCTCTGTATTATCATACAAGTGGAAATATGTTTAGATTACAAAAAGAATCAACTCACAAGCTATCCTACTCTCTCTGCAATCCAACTGTTGCTCATAGACAATCAAAGGCTTCTCACAAACCTTCTCCTCTTCCCTCCGAGCCAACTGCTACTCATAAACAGTCAAAGGCTTCTCCAAACCTTCTCCTCTGTCCTCCAAGCCTCCTATTTCCTTGTGCAATTTTCCTTGGGGTCCAGTGCTGCCACCTGTGTGAATTGGCCTCTTCACACACTCAGTAACCTTTGATCTAACTACACAATCTTGAAGGACATAAATCCTTCAGCATGGATGAGTTTCCTTTATAGGAAAAATTCATCCAACTGATAGTACATTGTCCCCCCTCTAATCTCAACTGGGTCTCTGTCTGAACTGACATGCATGAGTTATTTATGAGAGAATATTCAGTTATCTAAAGTGTAGCAGTTACATGCATGCAAGAATTAACTAACTGAACTTACAATTAATTCAACAAACTGTTTGAATTAATCTAACTAGACTTGACTTAGTTAACTGAGCCAACTAATTACAACTCAATATTATAACTCATCCTTATCTCTTTAACTGATGGATAAATTCCTCAATTAATGGAGAAACTGTTGCATGTCCCCACATAGACTTCATGTTTGATTTCCCTTAACTAATTAACTCAAGATGAATTAATTAATTATTTTAGAAATAGCTACTAAGATCAAATTCAAATTTTACTTCACTATTTTAGTTTAGGGACTAACTAAAATAGGAATCTATCTTGAACTGCTAAAAATAGAAATGTTATTTTTAGCACTTCCATTTTTCATTCCTTGTTGCTCAGTCCAGCACTGGTACCTGAACTTCTATTTATAGAAATGCTATTTTTAGCACTTCTATTTTTAGCATTTCTTGTTTCCATTTTCAACACTCCCTCTCAACAAGAAAGGCTTCAACTCAAACTCGATCCTGAAACTTTGGAATGTTCTGCATGCAACACTTCTCCCAAGTGTTATTACTCTGGCAACTCTAGAAACAAAGAAAACTCCCAACTGACCTCTCTGTTGGGCTAGAAACATTGTCTGATGCTGAAGCTTCCTCTGCCACTGAAAAGTGCTCCCTCTCTGACCTCTGAGCTAGTACAACACTCCATGAATCTCGCACTATTGCACACCTCTTTATGCCATCCTACACTGGTGCAACACTCTTGTGCCTCTCGCATTGCTGCAGCCTACTAGCTCTGCACTGCCTTGGGATTCCTACACTGTAGCTCTCTCTACCACTCCATCCACATCTATCTCTACCCACTCAGCTAGTCCTACTACTCCTCGTAGGGGCTTCTGTAGCAAGGTCTAATCAAAGAGGTTGGGTACCTCAATGATCCTGCCCCTATTCCTGCCTTCTTGGGACTATCACTCCACATCGCCCCACCTCCGACCTAGAGGTATGGATGCATGTAATACCTGTTAGGATATTCCAACACATAGGAAATAGTTAAGTTCAACTTGGTCTAGTATAGAGTTAGGTATAGAGTTAGGTAAAGTGTGTTTCTTTACCATTGTACATTTTGTAACTTACAATCTGACGGTCACGATATGTAGTGATCTGATGGTTCACTCTCTCCTCGGTATTACCGACACTTGATCCGTGGCTTGACACCCGATTGGTCCATGAGTTCTATTTAAAGCGCATGGAGGGTCATTGTTCGGGTAATCCGTCTATGAGAGAAAGCTTATGTAAATTTTCATTCTTTGATTAATAAAATGCCTGAAGTGGCCACGTTGGCTCAGGCCGTGGACTGTTTCCCTCTTTGAGGGTTTTAACCACGTCAAAAATACTGGTGTATTGATTTGAGATCTGGTTGTGAGCGGTGTTGGATACCTATACCAATAGGTTTCATATTTCATGATTGGCAAATTCAAACGCCAAATATGCTCTACTTTGCTGCTACAAAGATCCCATATTTGCAAGGAAAAACAAGGTGTGTACATGCCTTCATACCTATTAAAGTTTTGATGGATGACCCAAAAGTCTAATCTGGATCATGCCACATTTCAATTTTTGTTGTAGAATAGAGAAAGAAATCCGTCCAAACTGTTTAATCTTGGCAGATCAGTAGTTAGGCAGAGAAACTAAGGTTCCCAACTGCTTAATCTGGGGCCTTGGAAGAAATAAGGGTAGTGCTAGATAGGAAACCAAAGTAAAAAGCCAATGGAAAAGAAAAGGCGCATAAGGGGTTTGCAAGTCCAAGTGCACCCTCCAAGAAGAAACAAAAAATGCTAGGCAAAATAGTTGGGTAGGTAGATGGGGTTGCAGAAGTGGTGTTCCTTCCAAGATGAACTTTGCTAACCAAGTACAAACAAAACAACACAGTGGAGCATGTCTAACTTCCCTTTTTCCCTTTGTTTACCACTCATTACTAACATCCCTTCACAAGTTGTGTTCATAAGAGAGACTCAAGGTCTTCTGTTGGTTCTTATGGCCTTTAGAAGCCACATTTCTTGTGTAAAGTTCTTTTCATTTTGATCTACTCTTTGAACTAAGTTGTTTCCAAGAAAACTTAGTGGTATTACTCCTCGTTCACCCTTCTCCCCCCCATATTAACCTCTAACTCTATTATCTAGCTCCCTATGCTTCACTTTCCCTACTATTATAACACCATGGTGTATAAACCCTAAACAATGTATAAATATCCCCTCCTTGGCATTATAGCCATAAGTTTCACTACTAGGGCATTGGATTAACACCTGGTTAAGCTCAAGAACCCAAGCCTGGCCCCTTTTTCTATCAGAGCCTACCTTCATAGCCAACTCTCCATTTTGCCTAAAAACCCTTGAAAAAACCCTTTTGTGCACCCTTATACCCACTAAAAGGAAAAAATACGATGAAATCCACTTTCCCCGCCTTATCCTAAGGTCGGGAGCCATTATGCGCCTTTCTCATGAAATTTTATTAAACCCGCCTATCCTAAAGTTTTTTCTTTGATATGTTTTATGCGAAAAATTTCATGAAAAACCTTTATTTTCGCCTTATCCTAAAGTTGACGGGTATATATGATTTTATAAAAGAAAACATTGAAAAACCATTGAAGTTTGTTGATAACCCGGAGGGTCCCGCCAGGTGCAGTTACCAATAAATATTATTATTTTAAGCCGCCCGTTGACCATATCTTCCGTGCAGCTTGCTGGCCCGATACCCATCCGATCAAGCCTTTCCAGATCGACGGTCGTCGTGGATTTCGGAGGGGCCCGACATCCGAGAGATAACCGCCATTGACCATATCTTCCGCACATATCCCCTTCCCGACAGCTGTCAGATCTTGCTCCTTAAATCCAACGGTCCTCGTGGATTTCGGAGGGGCCCCGACGTCCGATAGATATCATCCGATATCTGTCAGACGATGATGTCATGCAAATCCATGCGTCGCCCCCATGTTCCGTCGGAGCCCCCTCTGACAGATTCCTCACCGTATAGGAAGGGGGCCCGATATGAAGACATATGTCCGCCTGCGTCAGCATCCTGTTGTCGCTTGTGTCAGCGCCACGACTGCGCACCCTGTCCTCTATTCGTCCATCTGGCCGCCACCTCACCTCCCCCATGGACCGGTCTTAGGCCGTCACGTCACCTGATGACGTCCTGCTGAAGTCATCCGACCCGGACCCACTTGTTGACGTCATGCTGACGTCATTTAAAAAGTGCACCAATAAGCCAAAAAAGCCATATTTTGCCAAATTTACGTGTTTTTTTGCACTTTTTTATAAAATCACCTCTGCACTCTCTGCATGCGCCTTACGACGAACAATTTGCCAGCCGATTCCAGACCAACCACAGAGCTTCAGAGCGTGAACCCAACTGCTGTTCCAACCCAAGCAATCAATTAAACAGGTATTTGTCCGTGAAACCTCCCTGCAAAACTAGTTTTTTCTCTGTAAATTCTAAAAACACCTGAACACAGCAGAAGCTTAAGAATTTACCATAAAACCACGCATACCCAGCTCCCTTCTGACGAATTAGTGGTCAAATTTCACTAGCAGAGCCTTTTCGGACTGAATTTTCAGTAAAAACCCTTTTCCCGTTCGCGTAGTCATGAACCGGAATCCTTAACCTGCCTTCAATTATCAAAGAAAGGTCTGCTAAACACAGTAAAGAGACTTCTCAAAGAGCCAAACAGTATTCCAATTGTTGTGGACCTACCCTGCTACCCTGTACTCCTCAAAATCTTCTCAGGCAGTACCTGTCTCATTTATCAAGCAGCAACCAAACAAACATGGACACTTCAACAGCATCAGTAGCCCTCATTGTTGCTCCCATGAATGCCCCCCAGAGAGAGCTGGAGTGGCAGGATTTGGCTGACCTAGACTACCAAATCTTAGAGGACAGCCCATCTAAATGTAAGTTCCACATTCATCTGTTAAATGAGCTCAAAGCTAGGCATAAAGATGGTACAGACATTCTGGGCATTTGGGAGTCATCCCTCCGAATTTTCAAGCTCCCTCAGGTCAACCATTTCCCTGACCTGATTCACTTATGTGTTGTCTGCTATGACCCCATGCAGAGGGCTGTGCTTGACCCTAAAGGTGCAGTAGTATTTTACATAACCCCTGAGGCCATCAGGGAAATGCTCCAGTTCAAGACCCAAAAGAAGTTGGTCCCCTTGTCCCTGCTGGACTTGATCAACCAAGGAGCCAAGATATTGATAGAAGCACAGATCCTGAAGCTAAATCAACTATTCATCACAAACTCTCACACAGTGCTACACCCTCCCATTTTTGATGGCTACCTAAATCAACTGGGTATGGACCTGGCATACATGATTAGCTCAGTTTTGGGGTACAAGTCACTAGAGTTTATTGAGGAAACTGTATTAGTGATGATGACAATGTTTTCTCCCCGCAAGACTCCTATTTGTTATGATTATGCTACATACATCTCAGACAAGATACATGAGAAATTTTTACACTTGTCAGAGAGAAGGTGTTCATGTACCCCTCCTACATTTATCACCTCATCCTGTACTACCAACATGAGAAGTTCTCCTTTGAGATCAAGAGAACTGATGCAGTAGGCAATCCAAGGTCAGTGGTGTACTGGATCTCAGTCTTCCACCTCCTCACATACTCTCCATACACATACTCTGAGTTCATAGACCTCTTCATCCATCCAGCCGTGTCTCTATTCTTAACCTCACCCCCTCCAAGACTGACTGATGAGATGCAGAGGATTCTGTAGCTTTCTAGTGCATACAGCATAGGGGATTGGTACTTTTACCAACACTATACTGTGATCAGAATATATGGGTGTGAGTTGCGCCCATACAAATTGCCCAGGTATGTTCCTATGAGACTGTTTGCCTTAGAATACTTCAGGCAATTTGGCAATGCCGATATGGTGCACTTTGCAGGTAGGGGCAAGAAGGCACAGCTTAAAGTAAGAAATCAACTGGGCCACTTTGTCTTAAACAAAAGAGAAGGCTGGAAAGATGCCGAAAGGAGACTAGAAGGCCTTGGCCTAAAACAAAGCTTCCTTTGGAAGCCCTATGACCCTAACAATTCCATATCCTTGAGAAGGCAGAAATACAAGCTCTCCAACTATGAGCATGTGAGCATGCTCCACATTCAAAGACATGCCAACCAACCAAAATGGAGAAGAAACACACTGGAAGAGCCAATCACTCAGGAAGAACTAGTTGAAAGAGCTAGAAGGCATTTATTGAAAATGCCTAACTTAGAATCTCCTTCTCAGGTACTTACTCTACCAAAGCCTCAAGCAGGAGCAGTTGCTTCATCTTCTACACCACAGCAAGAGGCAGTGCAAACCACAGACCAAGAGTAGAGCAAGGGCAAGGAAAAGGTCATGGAAGAACCACAGGGCCAACAGGGTCAAGAGCAGCAACCCCAATAGGAACAGCAGCAAAAAGACCAACAGGTTCAGGAAAAACAAACAGCAGAGGCCCAAATGGCCACCCAAGAACAGCCAGTGCAAATGGCACCACCAAGGCAGGATTCCAGGATTGACTCTTCCATCCTCCAGACCCCTCAAAGGGAGGATGAAAGCAGAAAAAGAGAAAGGGAAACTCCCCTTACCTCATCACCACAGAAGAGACAGAGATTAAATCCCTTCTCAGAAGAGGAAATGCCAAGCATGGAGGCTTCAGCCAGCTCCTTGCAACAGGAGCAAGACAAGGCAGCATTAGGAGAAGTGAGCTCCTCAGGACAGAGGAAGGGAGGAGAAACAAGTATTAAACAGCAGTTCAAAGACATCAAGAGGAGGAGTGAACCATTAAAGATTCAACTCTATAATCACCTACTGAACATGGCTCCTACAAACCAACAAAGGCTCATGTCTACCTTTGATACACAGGAAGGGAAAATGGTTATGAGCCACTTCACACCAACAATGCAGCAACCACAATCAGCTGCAGACTACATTAGGACCAATCTGGAGGTCCTATCAAAAGACATCCACCCAATGGATCAAATAGAGCTCCATAAATAGACGGGTGAGATGGTCTATGCCACATTGGCTGATAAGACCCTGGTTAACTACAGGCTGCAAAATAGCCTGAACAATACTGCTGCACAGCTTGAGTTGGAAAGGGCCTCCTCTCAAGCTAAGGATAACAGAATCAGAGCACTGGAAGAAATCATAGTAGAGTTTGGGCATGATCCCAAAGATGTTAAAGCAGTGCAAGAAGTCCTCAGGCTAAGGGATGTTGATATGGCAGCAATGAAAAAGAAATTGAAAATCCCACCAACTCTTCACCCACAAACAGAAGAGGTTGCCCAGCAGAGGCAAGAAAAGGATGCAGCTTCCCTATTAATGACATTATACAAGGAGCTCATTCAAACGCAAGAAAAGCTGCAGGAGTCAGAGGCCACACTAGAAGCAGCATTGCAGCAGAAGGAGGCAGGGCAAACCTCAAAGCCACCTCCAGAAACGATAAACCTTGAGGAAACCCCTCAAGACACTGCCCCTCCCAGCCAACAAGTGCAGCAAGAAGCCCCAGATACCTCAGCACCAACTACCTCAGCACCAATAACAGAGCAGGCTGAAAGCCTGGACATGCAGAAGCTGAGGAAAGAAATACAGGTACTGGAGTCCCAGATGTCTGAGCTGAGCCAAGCCCAGGACAATCTGGCAAAAATAAATGAAAAATATGACAAGTCAAAACAAAACGTGGCTGAAAGAGAGAGGGAGGTAAAGGCCCTCAAGAAGAAGATTGCTGAGCTAGAAAAAGAGCTCACACTGGATAAAGTCACATCAGAGCTTAAGAGGGTCATCTGGGGAAACATTGGCCAGTCTATAACAGACCAATGGGAGTATATTGAGGCTATATATGAGCAAATAGCACTCATTGGAAGAGCACGCAAAGAAATACAGAGGGCAAGGGCATCTCTAGGCAGCATGCCTGAGATTGCCACTAGGATGATAGACGTGCTGAACTACAGGACAAGCTCCCAGCTGATAAGAATGGGGATTGAAAAGAGGACAGAGACCATCTCCCTAATCAGAAGAGTCCTGACATTGAGAAACCTGATTCAGACCCTGGAAAGAAGAACCCAGGACATGCAAGCTGATATTAATAAATTTTAGAACAGGTTTATGGCTTTGCAGAACAGGGGGCTCCCTAGCCCATTGGATCCATCAGGAAAATTACTCTCCCATGAGAAATATGCCAAGAGAGTAAGCAATTTTGCAGCAACACAGATTTCAGAGGCATCTAGTGCATCATCAGAAGCAGGCCCAGTAACAAGGCAGATTCTTTTTGATAGAGTAGATAATCTATTTTTTATTAGGAATGAAATAGCACATTTATTTGATGAGCCCCCTCATTTTTATAAATATATAGAAGCTGATGAGACCATGGGGTCAATTTTGAAACATCAGTTGCCTTCATCAAAGACATGGGAAGAGTTGATACGATTACTGTTAAACCAAAGTCAGTAATTGTGATTTTGCCTTTGAAAATATTTTGAATCTCATACACAACAGGACAAAGACACATCAGCAGGTATGAAGACAGAGGCTGAGCCAACTCAGCACAGGTTCTCGGCCACAATAGCAGCATCAGCAGTCATAGGTGACAGGGCCGAGAAGACACATGAAGTTACAGCTGCATAGACACGTCATTCAGCAGTTATGTCAAAGCGCTCAACTGACTCCGTGAGCCCCAAAGGTCAAAATTGCTCTGACAGGAGTTAAGAGCCTTTATAATTCATTTAAGATTGTAATAACTTCTCATCTGCAAGCCCTGTACGAGTAAAAGAAGATATTTTCCCTCTCAGATGACTCAATGCCTGAGATATTTTGTAATACACTTCTATATATTCCCCCTCGCATTTGTTAGCAGGGGTTGGACTCTGGATGTAAGAAATCTCTTGATATCTATTCTGTAGCTCTTCTATTGTAAATCTTCAGACAACTAATACAAAGGATGATGGTATTTCCAAAGCGTTGTGTCTCTTGATGTCTTGCTGGTGTATGCCTGAATATTGCAGGATTCCTGCGTGTTTCATGACTCAATAAGTTTTCTTGTTACTCTCTATCATATGTTTGTTATCTTTCATATATCACTCATGTTTTCCATATATCAAATATCTAAATAGCAAGGAAAAAGAATAGTCTCAGGATTTAATCACAGATTACCCTGAACTCAATCTAAGCTATTACAAATGTTTTCTTCAGTTATGGTAATGAAAGTGTAATTCTTAAATGCTACCTTTCACACTATATCATCACAGTGATCTATTGTTTCAGGAATTCAGGTAATGCTCCTAAGTAATAGGTCCCTTTCTCACATTCCAGCTCAGTGAAGAATCCTTAACTACTCTTCCCTAGTTGATTCACACTTCACCCTCACAATTTACAGTTTGTTTTATGAGATATATACAAGCCCTGTAATTCCAGCTGCACTAAACCAGGATCTCAAGGAAACAACGGCTACAGACCCCATTGCCCAATGGATTAATTCATCTGCAGAGAACACTTCAAAACTATCAAAAAACATCCTCCCAACCAAACACAAAAAACAAACAAACCTTTACTTCATAACTAGCCTAAAACTCCATTAAAACAGTGACAAACCTTACAGAGAGAGCCCTCTCTGATTACAGTTGGGCTAGAAGCTGTAGTCCAAAGATTGGTTAGTGGTTACCCCGGCCATATTCCCTAGGGAGTCATAGGGAACAACTTGGGTGTTAACATAAATGGCGACTCCACTGGGGACCTTCAGGAGCTAGAGATGACTGTATATCTACCAGGAACTACACTCAAAATCTGAACATCAGTCAAGAAACCTTCAAACTGCTCCCATACAAACCTTTGCAGCCTTAAGGTAGAGCTGACTTAGATATCCTTTATACCCAATTACAGATACACAGAGTCTTTCAAACTCCTGTCCAGTCCTTGCTATACAAATCTTTCAAATAACTTAGAAGGACTAGCTTAGAAGCTGGCTCCCAAGAAGAGTTTTCGGTACACTAGGGCTAATCCTGATCCCAACCCTCCTACTGTCTTTGAAAATCCTAATACAATCCCCAAACTAATTAAGAACCAGCAAAAACCAGATAATCTTGTTGGCCTTAGTCTAGAGACAGTTCACCCTAACCCCATTTCCACTCCAATCAAAGTACTTTTCCGTTCCACCCCTAATTCCCCTAGCTCTCCATCAACATCTCAAAGCCCTCCATCCACATCTTCTTCCCCCACACATATTCCCTTAACCAACACTCTGAATCCCTCCATACCTGTTACCCCTGTGGTACCCACTGTTCCTTTTGTCCCAGTTGCCCTTGTCAACCCCCAAAATCTTGTGAATATGGCTATGAGGTATGCACCTCTGCAACTACCTGCAAATCCCGTGGCCTTACCCCAAGATTATCAGGCCAAAATCTCATATTTTGACTCCACTGGCCCTTATTCTGCTATTTAGCATGCTAAAATAATGCAAGATCATTTTGAAAACTATGATATAGATGATGAGAGTGTAAGGATGAGAATCTTTGTCCAAAGATTGACAGGTGATGTTCGAACTTGGTTCAGATCACTTCCTACAAATACCATCACCACCCCTGATGAGCTTTACCAATCCTTCACAAACAGATGGGAGAAAAAGAAGGATCCTCTTCATATACTTGGTGAATATGACATGATTAAAAGAGGTCCTCAAGAGACAGTTCTGGAATATTGTGCTAGGTTTAATAATGTATATAATGCAATACCTCAAAACCTGAGACCTCCCCCTGACTTGGCCTTATATAAATTTCCAGATGGATTTGACCCGGACATGGCTTACCAACTAAAAGAAAGAGC
>APFE030007526.1:0-12069 GCA_000404065.3 Pinus taeda | reverse complement strand
TTGGTGTTCTTTCTGAGGAACTTACCCTGTAAATTCCTACAATACCTATACCCACTCGGCTCAAAATTTGTCCCTACTGGAGGTCTCTACATGAGTGGATGCCTCCATTCGCTCTCCTCTCGGCTTCTCCAGTTGTGGCTACTCCACAACCTCCTGAAGCTGCTTCACCAACTATGGCTCCTCCATAATTATCTGAGACTTCTTCTGGCGCTGCATGTTGAGAGGTAATGCACTCTCCCTCTCAACCACCAAACCTCCATCATTTGCCTTGCTCCTCAAGGCTTTTCATGCATTTTTAACCTCAAGATCATACAGGTTCTTAACTCGTGAACTGATTTGCTTCACCTGTCTCATGATGATGTGTCTAAGGAAAACCTTTCCCTTACTGAAGACTACATCATAGCCTCTGTCTTCCAACATCATGATCGACACCAAGTTTTTCTTCAGCTATGGTACATACTTGAAATCAGTCAAGGTAATGTGAGCTCCATGCTCCCTCTGCAAAACAACTGTGCCTACACCTAAGACACTATAATTTTGATCATTACCCGTTGCGATCTGCATATGGAGATCCTTCTCCTCCAAGGTACTGAACAAACTCTTGTCACCGGTCATGTGGAAAGAAGCTCCACTATCAAGAAACCAACCACTTCCCACCATAGATGAAGCCATGCATGCGAAAAGTGTGAAATCCAACTCGAACTGTGAGGCCAGCGCCTCACCTTTTGATCCTTCCACAGATCCCTTCTTGGATTTCCTCAGTGGGCAATTTGTAGCAAAATGGCCCACTTCATGACAACGAAATCTTTGCACTTTCAACTTGTCAACCTTCTTCCCACCATAGGAAGAACTCGATTTGGGATGAGAATCCTTCTCCTTCCCTTTCTTTGCCTTACTCGCTAAAGCACAATTTTCTTCATCCTCATTGGATGGAGAAGATCCATCTCTGGTGCTTCTTCTTATCTCCTCCTACATCAGATCCAACCAAAGTCATTCCTAATCTGGAAATTTTTCTCTTCCATTAACTGAGTCTTGGTAGCTATGCCAGCTTTTAGGAAGACCGAGGAGTGCAAGACTCACCATGTCATCATCAGTGGTCATGATCCCTACACTTCCAAGCTCATCCCTGCAGGTGGTAAGCTTGTTCATATATGTAGAGATCGTGTCGCCCTTTTCACACTTGATCTTTTGAAGCTTGTCTTTCAACACCAACTTCCTTTTATCATTGCTATTTTGATATAGATCTTTCAATGTTTTGCACATCAAAAACAGTGTCTCCTTCCCATGGAGACTCGAGACAATGTGGTCTCAAACTCCCTCCAAGAGGATTCTCCTTGCTCTAGCCACACATTTCTTCCATTCCGCCAGTTGAGTAGCATCAATTGGCTTGGGGACTTATTGATCAATGAAGTCCTTATGACCATTATCCTCTAGTACTGCCTCCATGTGATCCTTCCAGGATATATAATTCGAGCTACCGTCAAGGGCATACTTGAGTCTTAAACCATTGAACGCCATAGGTGAAATTTAGATGTGATAAGAACTCAATTTCTATATTCAAGAACCACAACCTTCGAACTCCTCCTTCTTGTATATTGTTCTTCACCTTGATCACCTTTGATCTGATACCACATAGAAATTCCCACTGTAGATCAACAGATTATGCAATATACTAAAACACAATACAATATCTACCTCTACAACACTTTGCGGAAGCTTAATAAAATTGAGCAAGATCAAGAGAACTGGTGAGCACCAGTATTGCAGCAATAATGTTGCAACTCTTGGGCTGCCTACTTTACTCCTATCAACCCGGTAGTTCATAACAAACTTGGAAGTGATGGTGCTGTATGCACAAGTACTAGTTCTTACTACAGGTTGTCACTTGGTCAGCTAGCGCAAGATCACTAGGAGCTCAAGCCAACTTCTATGGGTTCCAGAAGAAGCTCTATATGTGATGAAAGAAAGGAAAGCTTACTCTACAAAGGCTACTCTAATTGCAGAAAGGAGAAAGACTGAAATGTAAAGCGAACCTAGTAAACCCTAATTAGCCAACTAATCCTACTTTTGTCGAAAGCACTATGAAAACCATGAAATTAATTCCATTACCTACTCAAGGAATTAAACAACATCTACTTAAGCTATTTCTGGAATAAATTGAGAAAAAAAACATCTTTTTGGATTTTTATGTGAATTTGACATGCATGTATTTTATCATGTGTGAAGGTGGAAGCAAATAGGTGGTGTTGGAGGGTGAATTTAGGAATTTATGGGATTTAGAATGGTGTGGATGGGTCCTAGGAGGTCTTGGGTGGTCTTCTAGAGGTTTCTCCCACACTCAACCTTCAAAAGAAAGCCTACAGGAAAATCTACAAGAGGACGTGGGGGATCTATAGGAGGATGCCGAGAGCAGTTTTGAAGGCTTTGAGGGTGTGAGAGTGGGTGGAAAAGGTAGATGAAGATTGGGATGAGGTGCTAAGGCACCTAGGGTCCACCAAGAATCACTAGGAGAGAGAAGGATGATTGGGTTCGCTCAAGGAGGGAGGAAGAAGTTCTATGGAAAAAAGCAAAAAACTAAGGAAAAATTGAGGTGAACTTTGGGCAACCTGTAGGGCATGGATCAAGAAGAGAATGTGATGGCTGATAGGCATACCTACTATGAGAAGATATCTGCTACAAAAGAAATGATAGTCAACCAATAAGATCAAAACAAGCAATGAAATGAGTGCGTCTAGAAAAACAGAATTTTGCATCAAGCTAGTCTAAACTATGATCTATGGAAGTGAACGCTGAGTAATGCTACAAGAAAAGAAAGCATGGAAGAATACTTATTGTAAATATATAAGTGAGCATGGTTTAAGAGATCTAAAGCAAATCATTAACCTTCTAACAAACTGCAAACACTAGAAGTCCTATGAAGAAGGAAAATCTGTGTTTTTGGGGCAACAAGAGGGTCTTTGCCTCAATTCATAGTCCCAAAGGGAGGAAGAGAGGCCAAGGCACTATTTCTAGCCTTTTGAATCTTATTTATATCACTACTTAACCTATTATATAAAGCACAAATGAAATCAAACTATTAAACCAACAAAAACATCCTATTCTTAACCAAGAAAGAAATTCATCTACTAGCAACTAATCCATAAACTAAAACAAAGCATATAAATACAAACAAAGAGGAGCTTGGCTACTTGGATTGGAACCTAACCCAAGAGCTTCAACCCTCTGAGGTAACTCAGTGCTAGCTCAAAAATTATTCCATATTTATTATCAAAACAACAACAAGATTACATGAAACTGTCACAAAAATAAGCTCGAAGTTGAGCAGAGTTTACATAAGCAAAAGTACAACAAAAATCTGACCAGAATTCCACCCTAGTGAGGCCCTAGGCCTCTCTACTTATGCAATTGAAGCTCCCAATAGCTTCCTTAAAATTAAGAAGGCTTGGCTCCCAAAACTCAAGATAAACATCAGTTATCCTCCACTTGCTCGGTTGCCTCCTAGTGCATTGATTTGGTTGTTTGTGCTCCAAGCTGCATGAAGGGGAATTCAAGGTGGGGAGTAATAAATGGGGGGGGATTCCCTCCTATAAATCCTCTCCTTTGTCCACTTTGAGTTATTTCTATCAATTTTCTATTGAATCTTTGACTTTGTCTTCAAAATTCAACAAAAATGTGCATTAAACACATATTAGACCACATGGCATCATAACTAACTCAACTCACTCCATAAGCATAAATATAATAAAAAACATGCAATAAGCTAAGAGAATGGTTGATTTAGCTATGTTAGGAGGAAAAATGAGTCCATATCATTACCCATTTCTAGGGCTCATCATCACCCCCCTACTGAAGGGGTTGCTCATCCTCTAAGCAACTTAGTCCATCTCCTCATATTTTATGGCCTTGACAGCTTCTCTAGCATCCCAAACTTATGATGTTGTTTCCTCTTCCTTGTCATAGAAGCCTAATTTTCTGTCTATCTCTTCCCACTACCTCTGCTCTTCTTCTTCTATTCTTCCTTTTAGCATGCCTAACAGCAGTGGTGGACTCAGTTTGAGGCCAATCTAATTGACCTGCAGCTTCTGCATTGAGTGCTTGTACATGGGCACTCTCCTTAGTGCCTCCTTCATCCTCATTGGGGAATGATATTCCTTGATATTCAGACTATGTGGCGAGGTGTTCCATGTCCTCATACATGCATGCACACATTCATCCCCAGGTAACCTTTCCATGTCCTCAAAATTTGCAATGGCCTGTGCTTGATCACTTATATATCTCAGGGGAATTTGAGGATTATTGACAAGCAGCCAGTGTGTGCTAATGAGAGCCGTGGGATCTGATGGTTTAGCTCTAATCATTAATGGCTCATTCTACTCTCTTATCATCAACCTTTTTAATTTTGTTGCCCTTAACTCTTCATGGTTCATCCATGAAGCCATGGCCATTAGTTGTAGGTCCCTTAGCCTAGCATTGGGGTCCCACACATTCATGTCTATGAGGGTCATATTATGCAGGTAGAATTCTGCCATTTTTTCCTTTTCTTCTGCTATGCTTTGGTCACACAGGTCCATAAACTGTCTGTAATCTTGAAAAGGCAATGTGCCTCTTTGTGCAAAAGTCTTGATCTGAAATTGTAACCATTGGTCCTTGAGGTATAAGCCATAGGATTTTGTTGGTGTTCTACATTGCATTACCTCCATGGATAAGCTAGCCATGCATGCCAGCTGGGTCTCTTTCTCATTTAGCTACCTCCTTAGCAATTCATTTTAGTTTGAAGTTGGCTTCTTGCAATTGCTTCCCTATGTCGAACAACACTTAAACTCTCTGCCCATTTCTCTAAGTTTATTTTCCATATGACCAACATCCTCAACTCCCTTGGATTTGGCTATTTGCATCCACAGATGTGTTCTTATTCTTTCCTTTTCTAATTCAAAGAAAAGTGGCATTGCAAATATTTCTAGAATTATCCTACCTCCTTCAATAATATCATAATAGGAGGCAAGGCTGGGATGGGGATCAGGTTCTTGTGGCTCTGTAGCTTCCTCCTTCCCCTTTGGTTGTTATTCTATTATTTTCTCAAGTTGTTGCGTCTCCTGTAGTTTTGACAGTGTCTCCTATAGAACTGTCTATGCTTCCTGTAGAACTATTTTTTGAGTCTTGTAGTTGCACTCTCTCCTTCTAGGTGGAAGATCTAGGATTCCCTCTTTCATATGTGATAGGGGTTTTAGAAGGAGATTCTTCCCCTTTGACAGTGGGTGAATCTTCAATTGTAATTGGAACTGTTGAAGATGGGTGGGGTTTTCCTATTTTGATTCTTGTGCTTTTCCTGGCCTTGAAATATAGGGATGCCTGCCTTTTTCTCTTTTATTTTGGTTTAATTGGTGTGCTCAGGGTAGTGAGGGTAGCTGTTGCCTCCCTTTCCAGGGTCTCAGGGGACCCTTCTTTTTGTTTTTCCTCTGCTGCCTCTTTTTCTCCTCCTTCTATCTCTTTTTCTTTCTTTGTTTTCTTTGTTTCTTCCTATTCTGTTTCTTCACCCTTCTCCTCTTCTGGTCCTACCGAGTCATCAGTTGCTTCACCTTCTCCCCCTTTCTTCTCTTCTTCCTCATGTTATAGACATATTTGGGCACTGCAACCCCAATCTTATATGTCAATAAACCAAGGGCTATATAACCCGTAAAAGTGTTGTTTCATACCCTAAAGGATCATGGTCAACTGATTACATCATTCCCTAGAAGTTCCACCTGAAAAACCACTCAAAACTGGCCAAACCTGGACCATACTGACTACTCCACTGTCAGGATGCGATGTATACTGAATTCTACACTAGATAGGTGCGATGCATACTAAAGAGGCCTTCTGTGGGGTGCAATGAGCGAGAATGGACAAATGTCTGAGATAGTCTGCTAAGTGGATGCTCATGGAATCTTCTAGAAACTTCTCCTACGACACTTGCCTCTTTGAATTCGCCTAGAGATGAGTAAGAGATCCAAGAAATCTCCAAGTGGAACCAAGAACAACAAGTGGAATGACACTAATCAAAAACTTAGAGATGACTCACACCCTTGCAGACATCTATAAATGGACCCCTCATCTAAGAGATCTAGAGGTTGGAATCTTGTAATTTGTAAGGAAGTGTTGATAGTTTGTCTTTGAGAAGGAGCATTGTATTGTTGGGTGATCTTGCTTTTCATGAGGTGAAGAGGGCTTTGATGCTGGGAGGGTGATGCTGGATCAGACAGCTGGGTTGTAATTCTCCCTTCTACTTTAATAAAGTTCTTTGATTTTTCCTCCATACAATCGTGTATTTGTGAATGTTGTTATTTGTAAATGCCATTGTATTGTATTTCTGATTCTACAATGCTTATGATATAATAGATCGAGATGCTTTGATAGTTCTTTGTTACTGTGTTTCTACAGGTACTCTCCAAGTGAGATAAGTACGGAGAGGAGTTGCAAGCTCTATCAAGAGGGAGAGAGATCAAGCAAGGAGTTAAGCGAAAGACCCAGGTTGGTTCCTTTGCCTCTCTCTTATCTATCATACATAAAGGAAATCACAAATTGCTTTGATTGTTTGTTTCTAATATAGCTGCCAATCCTAGAGGGCTAGCAGATCGAAAAGACACTAGTTTTCCTAGAAATAAAATGGCGACTCCGTTGGGGAGTGAATAGTTTGTTTGTTTGTTGTTGATTGTTTGTTTTATAAACTATAGATGGAGCCTGAAGTTATCCAGATAGCCTTCAAACTACTCTTGCTCTGCAATTGCAAAGTAGATGAATGCTACTTCAGTCAATCTCCGGTTTAGTTTATGAATTGAACATCTGACTTACAAGCATTCTAGATGCCCTGTTGGTAGCTTAGTAACCTCTCAAGATCATACCTCTGTACCTTGCTCTTTACTATCCATAATAGCTTAGTTTAACTCACTGAAATCAATTGCAAATTTGAGCCAAAACCCATCTCAGTTGTGCTCCCTGGCCCATCGCACTGTCTGTCACTGTCTACCAGTATGCATCGCACCTCTTGAGCCTGAAAAGTATGATGCATCCTTGTTTCTATGAAGCCTAGGTGCGATGACAGTCTGAGCTTATTTCCCTCTTTGAAATTTGGGGGTTTTGTTCTTGTTTTCAGCTCTATTTAGTCGTTTTGCTGCTTGTGAATAGTATCTCATTGTTGAAACCTGCTTGCATTACATAGTTCAGCCTCCATTGATTAGGATTTGTATATGTTTTTATGTATTTGTCCATCATTTACAGTCCTTCGTCAAAAGGTTACTTAAATCAAACTATCATTTTGGTGCAAAAATTGTCGTAACTATTGTTTTGTGTCAAAAACAGAAGTGTCGTAAAGTCTTCCTTCTCTAGATAGTGGATTGAACTTTTTGTCATATATTTGATTTGATTTGTTGATATTTGAAGTGTCAAAAAAAATTCTATTCGAAATTGAAAAGTGTCATTTAGCCTTCCTTTCTATTTTGAAAAGAAATTGTCAAAATGTCGCTTTGAGTAAAAAATATTTCAGATCTTTGCTCTAGTTTTCCTTTTTGGAATTTTTCACATTAGAGGAAACGAAAAACAAATACATGCATTTGAATTTGCATTTAGACTATGTGCGAAAAATGATTTAGGAAAAGTGCATTTAGTGTGTGCTCTTTGCTCTTTGTTTGAAAGAAAATGAATCTTCTTTCCTTGGCAGCTAGGATTTTCATTGCTAAAAATAAACGACGATTGTTTATCATTGTAGATTGCATTTTTAGGAATTTTACATATACATCACGCAGTGAACCATTGAAAGGAAAACTTCTAAACAAGATCAACTCTAAAATAAATTTCAATGAACTTAACAACACTTTGGAACCTAACGTAACACATTTAGAGGTCTAGGCTAGAGTCGTGTTCCGGCATCATAAAAACTAGTAACTATCACTTTCATCGTAGGTTGGGTGATTCCTCCTCTTTGATACGACAAGTGCTAGCACGAACTTGTGCTCCTCGTACCGTCGAGTATATATTGGGAGACCACAATAGGCTTATATCCTTTATCCATAGGAATTTGTGTCTGCCGCCCTATCGATCGTAATGCACTGAACACAGCATTCAAGAAGATTGACTGTCGTACATAAGTCCTTGGTAATTTCTCTTTAATTTACCACCAAGGTGTATATTGCAATTTTGTGATTGGTTTAGTAATCTCTCTGTCTATATTTCCAGAGTAGTCACTTTCGTTCCTTTTCGACTCCTTAAAAGAAAAGGTCCATCTGAGCACTTGTCATTTCAAGCTTATTAAAAATCGAAGGGAACTAGAACCATATTAAGCTTTTTCTCGACTCTTAAAAATTGAAAAAGCAAAGTCGTGTCAAATCGTCATTAAAATTTATCTAATTTGGAATAACATTATTTTCCCCTTAATTTTGAGTTGATCAAGTAATCCGAAATCATGGAGGAAAGTCAATCAAAACCCCGTCGTTTGCGGAGACTAGTGAGTCAACTGTCTTTGACTCTAGAAACAAAGCCATTCCAAGCATAACGGTCTCATTTAACTGAGTCCAATTCACCCGATTTATTTGAAACTTGTGTTTCAACATCGTCAGAGACTACAGGTACTCCGATCATTTCTAGTACAACTACCTTTACAGAAGAAGTTCCGCAATTACAAGAGGACATTAGAACTGATCCTAGTGTAATGTAGACACTTCTATACCTGAAAAAAATTCGGCTAGAGCTGATCCAGAGACTGAAGTTCAATTACCTGAACATCTGGAAGTTGACTTCCAGTATTTAGGAAGTGTCACCCCTCTAGCATCTGTCACTGTAGAAGTTATACCTTCTTCGGCTCCAGAAATATTTTCTGGACCTGAAGATATACCTCTTCCACCTGGACTGATTGCTATAGAGGAGAAGTAGAGGATCTTCCATCTAGTACCCCATTACATTTTTGGACTAGGATTCATCTCTATCGTTCTACTCCTGAAGTTAGTTCTTTTAATCATCCTTCATCGCAAGTTCCTGTGGAATCACTAGGACATATTTTGGATAGACTAAAAATGTCTGAGTAACCATCAACATCTAGGACTGTGTCATCTGATACGGCTATAGCAAAGCTTCCTGCTACCATTCCTACAATATTTGTTGGTATACCATCCTCAGGGACTGTTTCGATGACATGGTATGTTCCTATTTTTTCATCCAAAATCCCATCTGCTATTTCTTATGTTGAAACTCAGCAAATTGATCCTGCATGCCAGTATCAATTTGGGCAGTACAGTCTTCAAAGACCGATATATCCTTTGAACACTAGATTGCTGCCATATGGAGGGCAGTATGCTTTTTCATTATTCCCTCCTGGAGAACAACCATATGAGAGTTCACAACAATATTCAGGTCAAACTGGAATTACATCCAGTGGTTGGGTACCAATACTACCTCAACAACCAAGGGTTGTATATTCAATGCAACCAATTCAACCTGTGTCAAATATTCCCATTACACTTGCTATTTTGACTGTGTTTCAAGTACAAGTGCTGCCTATTGTGTGTCAACCTCAAGTCTCTCAGGTTGCAATACAATAGCCTCTTGTCTCTACGTCTCAATCACAACCTCAGGTTAGTGCTTCCTTACCTAGAACGACTCAGGTTCAAATGGGTACTATCACTCCGCATCTTGGTCAATCTTCTAGTAATGGGAAACAATAAATGGTTCAACAACCATGGCTGGTGCAATATCAAGAACCGCAATTCCAGCAAACATACCGAGGACCTAAGCAACAAGGCTTTGTAGGTAATGGACAACCGCATTTTCAAAATGGTTATCAACTGTTACACAATATTTTGTCACCGTCTGTGTTACCCCTTCTCCCGTACATTGGAGGACCTATTTTGGGACCTGTGAGAAGTGACATAACTTGAAAACACCTGCATTGTATCCCTTAAAGTATGTACTTCATATGCCTTGAAGACACCTTCTGCAAAATACCCAAAAATATAGCCCTTTCTCCATTGGCGTTGTTCCATAGTGTATTACTCGCGCCAATGGGGTAAATCCTCCAAAGAGGGTGCGCCAGCTGGCGCTCTGTCTCAGGGTCGCACTAGCGCCAACCCAGTTGGGTAAAGTTTTTAACAAACAAACTTCCGAAGGTTCCTTCCACCTTATCCATGAACTAATTCCAGTTTGAGTTGGTTCAGTTGGGCTTCGTATCTCCCAAGGAAGGAAGTAGTTCTCCACCTCTCAGGGAAGCTTCCTTATGATAAGGACAATCCCATGAATCAAGTGGATGTTCTTATCTACTCCTCCTACCTCTATATAAGCTTGTTCTTTCCCCTTTGACAAGCTAGTTAGTAATTCTACTTTTCAAGCTCCCCAATCTAAGTCCCAAAGTCTGAGAATTTGCTAAGCTCATCTTGCAAGAGGCCTTGTTCATCCCTATGAGGCTAAATCTTTAAGGAGGAGATCCATGTCCAAGTGATCAAGGAGAGAGAGGCTTCTCCCCATCCCTTACAAGCTTTGCAAGGCATGTGTTTCTGATTCACCCAACCAAAGGAGGATTTGACGTCAGAACTTGGTTGTATTCTCTTTTGTTTATCAATAATAATAGACGACTATCATTATGGTTCCACTCATGTGTCTTTATTATGGTGTTTGAGTTGTATCCTTTCTGACTGATACATAGTTGCATTTCTCGGATTTTATGCTTGTATTTTTCTTGTTCTTTGCATGTGCCGGTGTCTATTCACGAGGATCGTGAGGATTGTGACCAGCCGGAGCGAAAGAACGGAAGCGACAACTCTTCTACGAATATAAGCGTTGGATCTGAGGTAGGCTCTCATCATTGGTCTTTACTTTGCAATTAGGAACCTGCGTGTTAGCATTGTTTGATTGTTGCTAGACCTTAGTTAGGCTAGTGGGATCGCCTTTGTCCGCAGAGGGGATTTACCTACACAACAATTTGGCGACTCTGCTGGGGAGTTGGCTTTTCCTTGTTTGTTTACCTTGTCTTGTTGTTTGATTTGTAAACTATTAGATGGAGTCTGAAGTCTGGCCAGATAGCCTTCGAAACGCTATTGCTTTACATTAGCGAAGTAGATCAACACTACTTCAGTCCATCTCCGGTTTGGTTTGCAAACTGAACAACTTGGGACTAGCCTTGTTCCTTGATTGTTTCCTTGGTTTCTCTTGCTTGTTTTGCTTTCTGGGTTGAATACTTGTGGTATTTTTGCCTCTTGAGAGTACTTAGGTATTGCTGGTTTTGCCTTGGCTCTTTTGTTTTTATTTTTCCTTAGCAAACTCGACTGGCGCTAGTTTATAGCGTGACAATCGTACCAATTGGCGCAAGTTGCACATTGACAACACGCGGCAATCCTAAAAGGCGCTTGTTGCAGCCTGACAGTCGTGCCAGGCCTGTAAACTTTTGAAGTTTGCTTGGTTCTTCATTTTTTGAGCTTTGGTTTTGTCCTAAGTACCTTTATTAGACTACTTTGGTGTGCTGGAGTGTGATTTGACTGGTTTTGATCGCTACCCTCTGGGTGTTTGCTTTTCTCTACCGATTTCGCATTTGTAGCCCTAGGGCATCTAGTGGCTTTGCGAATCAAGCCTTCCTAAGGTGTTTCAATCTTTTTGTTATCCAGTCAACTCTCTTGCTTGCTCCCTTACACTTGTTTGGTAGTCGTTGTTGGCATTAGGGCACAGGTTTGGAGCTATGACACAGGTGTTGTCCTTGATGGCAACTATCATTGGTAACAGATCTCAGTTCAGGCTCTCAGAAAGAAGAAAAAGACATATACGCATGTTCATCGAGACGAAGACGCATATACACGCGGGTTATACATTACAAAAGCGCGTATATGTTGGGGATCATATTTTTGGTCCATGGTAGTTAGTTCTTGGGATTTTAACCTATGTTTTGGACCATGGCGTCTCGTCAAATGTGTTGATCCCTAGTTTTGGGTTCATGGTATTGAAATGTTATGGTTTTGGACCATGGTATTAAGGAAGGCCTAAGACTATAAAAGAGGAAGGAGATCATGTGGCAAAGGATCATCCGCATTATTATTGAATATCTGATAAAGTGCTAGAGCT
>APFE030007517.1:83812-117307 GCA_000404065.3 Pinus taeda | reverse complement strand
ACAAGAACTCGACAGCTACGAAATCGATCAATTTCAGAGTATCTTATCAAGCGGAAGAACTTATCTGCTGAAGATTCTACATGGGAGGATGATAATTTTATACAGAAGCATCCAAAACTACTCAAGCGTTGAGGAAAACACTTTTTTTGAAGGAGAGGGGCATTTTGGGTCCCCATAATACTAGTGATTACCCCATTACTATTGTAGTTGTACCCCTTATTAATATTGTTGTGCCCCTATTGTTATTATTGTGCCCTTACATTATTATTGTTATGTAGGCTCTGATTATGTTATGGCCCCTTAGACTCCTATATATAGAAAGGAGGTCTTTTCATTTGTATCATCCAAGAACTGTTCATTTATGTAATGTTAAGGAGGTTGCCCCCTCGAAGAGGTTGAATTCTAAGGCGTTGATCTATATTTTCTATCTTTTCTTGAGCTGGTTTCATAACAGAGATTTATCAATTTGCTAAAGAAGGTATTGCTCTTTGTATCCTCATAATGTGTTATCATTTCCTCTGTGAAAATTGACCACGTGACAAGTGGTTTATGAGAACAAACACCTTTATACCATAAAAATTGATTTGGTTCTAAATAATTAGATGCAATACGTAACTTTTGTAAGAATGGTACACCATGTAGATGAAAATATTTCTCCATCTGTAGTATCCAATTTACTGGGTCCTTGCCATTAATCTTCCTCATCTCGCCTTTTCTTCATTTTAGGAGCTCGATCTTGAAATGACTATAACTTTGTGCTTTCAAATCTTTAAGTTTTGAAATTACGACCTATGGTAAATCTCTGCGTCCTCTTTCCAATGTCACCTGCCTGATTGAAATTGGATTCTCCAAGAAATATTTATGCACAATTTCCCAAGATAACCTGATTATATACCTTTTCATAAGAGCAAACTTGTACAAACTGCCACGTGTCACTGTTTCGACCTATGGATCTAAACTTGATATAAAGAAATCTACATGATGTCCTTTTTTTTTAAATTCTTACGAAACTACAGTCTGATGCTTAGACAGAAAGTTATGATGATTTTACCAAGGTCACCTTGCTGGGATGTATTTCGGGAGCGTACAGAAACCCTAAATATCTTGGATTGTATCTCTACAAATATAGCGAAAAAAGATCTAGACTTTGGGTCTGGGATTCAACAAATTTTTGGCACAAATGGGTTTTAATTATAGAGTCTAAAACTTTGTATAAAAATAATTCTAGCAGACATTCCACGATCACTTGTTTGAGATGGAATTCTGGAGCTTGCAAAAACCCTAACTTCCTCATAACATATCTCCGAAAATCTAACGAGACAAGATTTGAAATTTGTATGCGAGCTTCAGTGTGATTTCAGCTCAAAAGGATTTTTGTTTTAGCTTCTGAAACATCACAAAAACAAAGTTATAGCAAAAATTCCATGATGACCTATTTGGAGCAGCGAAAACCCTAAAATCCAAAGCTCTAATACCAAGTGTTATGAAACCAGCTCATAGAAAGATAGAAAAGATAGATCAACACCTTAAAATTCAACATCTTTGAGGGGGCGACCTCCTTTACATTACACAAATGAACAATTATTGGATGATACAAATGATAAGACCTCCTTTTTATATATAGGAGTCTAAAGGGTCATAATATAATTGGAGCCGACATAACAATAATAACAATAGTGGGCTTCTATGGGGCACAATAATAAAAGTACGGGGAATACATCGACACAAAAATATAATAAGGGTTTTACTAATAACAATAAGGGATTACACTAGCAATATAGGAACCTAACACTCAGGCAAAGGCAACTTCTAGCCCTCGTGCTCCTTCTCTATGACATTCTATGCTGTTGTTGCGGCCTTTCTCCATTTTGCTGCTATCTGCACAATGTCCCATGCCTCCTGCACCTTTGTTGCTGTTACTTATTTCCTTCTCTTTTCTTCCAACTATGCCATGTGCAGTTTGGCCTCCTCCTTTTTCTTTTGTGCAATAGACTTTTCCACCACAGATATGTTTGGGGCACACCATTCTGGTGGCCATGTCTCCAGTACATCAAAGATCACATCATCTGTGGTTATGTAGTGTAGCTCGCTCAACTTCTTGGGAGGGTCCTTACACGCCCTGAGGTATATGTGGTGAAATTCTACTTTAAACTCTGCGAAACATTGTAAGCTATTGTAGACAATGGGTAATAATCGCGGCTTGCTATTAATCCCCATTCTAATGTTCAACTCCATGAACACCCATAATATCTCACTGTCATGGATATGGTTCGCATTTGTAGTGGTCCATAGCGAAGCATACTTCATGGCCACTCTGAGATCCCTTACAATTGTGGGGAACTAGTTGTCTTCTGGAAACTCCGCCGCTACAAGCATTATGGACAGCAGAAGCCATGCATAGTGGAAGGTTTTTCCTTGTTCCTGTGCCTCATGGTATTTTTATAGGAATTCCTTGCACATGAACTCAAACCAGTTAAATTGGACCCACTCCACGTACTACTCAGCAAGTGCAACCACCAGCATGGGCACCTCATCCGTGTGACATTTCTACATGAGCTTACCCACCAATATCTGGGTCGCAACTTTGACTACTTTGTTGTTGATGATGGATATTGCATAGTCACTTTTCTTCTTCTCCAACTTGTATTTCTTTTTCATGGCCTCTGTGATGGAAAAATCACTTCTCTTTCCCTCTGAAATATTTGCGGGGTCCTCTCCTCTACACAGGAGTTGGATAATTTGATGAATGAGGTGGTCCATGATGGGCATGGCCTCCTCTAGCCACAAACACCCGCCATGCACTAGGCAGAGGAGCTACCTAGTGATGAAGATAGTCACTAGGACACGGTGGTAATGCGGAACCCAAAGAAAGTTTAGCAACCCTTCCTTTTCAACTCCGCATAACCACTTGTGCGGCTCTGATTCTATAACCCCCATCATAGTGTCCTGATTTGGCTTCGTGAGCTACATAGGCGAGGGAATTTATTATTGTTGATGAGATCCCAATCTTCAAACTTCAAGTTCGGCACCCGTCCCAGGTGCGTGCCTTCAAAAATGATATCATCCGGGAGGAGTGGAGTCTGTAGAGATGTTTTGCTCTCATCGAGGTCCTTGGGCACTTTTTCCTTCCCCTTCTGTGGGGGGCCATATGCGGGTAGCTTTATCGGAGGGTGCATAGCCTAGGTTTCTTCCTCCATTCCCTCATCCTCATCTTCTTCAATTATGTGATCCTCAAGGTCTTCTTCCTCCTTGTCAGTTTTCAAGTTAATAGCTTTCCCTTTCTCCTCCATCATTAATCTGGTTCGCAAGCGGTTTTGAGGGGACACAGGCACTGGAATCATTGGTTGTTTATATTTATTTGGTCTCATCATGCGTAGTGATTTAGGTATTTCTGCAACAATTCTGACACCTTCGAGGGCATCTTCTATGGTTAGGGCTTGTGCGGCTTCTTCGGCGGTCATCTCTACAATTTCCCTAGCTTCTTCAAATGTTGTCATCTCATTTGTCTAGAAATATCTCAACCATTCACTCGGGTGCTCAATCAATGCTCTCCACAAGACAAATAGGTCTTAGTTTGGGATACTCGGGGCACACGATAGTTCAATTCGCAAATGACCAAGTTTTGCTTACTGGGTAGGCCTTTGTAATTTATAGCACCTTTTGAATTTGAATTCGACTGTTCACCCCAAATCCGGTTCATTAATGCTCCCTTGGTGGCAAATTTTCCAAAATATTTCCCATAAAGTGCGTCTTAAATGCCTGCCACCCACTCCATTTGGTCTCAAGTCAAGCATCACATTGTGAATAGTGACTACAACGATCACTTTCTAGCCAACCCGTGCGGCAGTGCAACCCCCCTTGTGTGGTCGCGGACATTGTGAGACTTTGCTCCTTCGCGTAGCTCAACATTGCATAGCTCCTCGGTAGAGTAGTTTATCATCTCGCAACTCCTTTCAGCTACCTGGAGTGCTAGGACTACACTTCCCATAGTTGGTCAGGTGGCCATGACACTTGTATAGGGTTCCAACCAGTCATCCCTCACTTTCCCTGGAAACAATTAGCCTTTTGTTTTTTTTGTCTGTGTCGCACACTTCACCATCTACATCACACCACCATGGGTGATCCATTCATAATATACGGTCCTATCCAAGGCATCAAGTTGATCAACTCTCGGAGGTAGTCATCAAATTTGTCACCATAGTCATGTGCACCATGTTTTATCATCCCGATTTTCTTATCAAGAAAATCCTTTTATATTTCTTTCTCAAGCTTCATGACTTCTGCTTCTACCAGAGTGCTTTTCTCTCTTAAGCACACTCTTTCCTTCATGAGTTCTTGGAGCCTAAGATCACCCTGTTGGATTGCTTCCAAGTTTTCTTCTTCATTCAGCTGTGCTACCCCTCCTTCCAAAGCTTCGTGAGTCATCATATCCACCAGCGCTACTATGCGTGGACTAGGCATATTATCCTCTGTTGGGACTACAACATTCAATCCATATTTCAACCTCAGAGGCATCTTACCTGATAGTTTCTTGCACATCGTCCTATAATCCCACAAAATTAATGGTACACATAGGTCCCAATCCCTCCACTGTGCATTGTATATCATGTATAGTGCTTCGTACATTCTGATAAAGGCTTCTGCACGAGTATCCTTCTATGCATTCTTTCCACACTTTGTCATCCCAACTGGAGTGACTGTTCATGCAATTGCCTTGCCCACACCTGCATATTGACCATGTTTCCGACCACTAAGCTCATGTGCATCCACGTAGATTTTTTAACCTATGTCTATACCCATCTAGACAGGTGTGCATATGGACTGCTATATCCTGAATTCTTGTCTATTGATCACATCCGAGGCTTCCCAAAATGCATGCACATCATTCTACTACATTCATGCTAGTGCTTGAAGCTTTCTTGGTGCGCAGTCCACCACCTTGAGGGTGTAGCGCACAGTACCAATTTCAAAGCCTCGAAACATTGTTGTTTCAACACCTCCCTCTCAAATCTATTCAAGAAAGTATCTACCTCACTTAACCCATCATATGTAGGAAGATCCATTACCTCTATCACTACGCAGTGCAATGATCTCATCATCACGTTACAGTTCAGCATGGTTACCTCATGTAACTGGTTCTTCCATCGCTCTATTTCCTTGTCTAAATCTAATGTATAGGAGCTTTCACATTCCCATGAGATTCATCCATCTGTGGTGGGGTTTACCCAGTATTTCTCTCACGTAGTTATCTTGTAGATGCAATCCAAGTCATCGTCACTTTCATAGTCACACACTGACTCTGTGTAGAACAATCCTTCTGCAGGGTCCAAAGGTACGATTATGCATAGGTACTTTTTATCAAAAATCATCTTATCCTTCTTTAACTTTATCACCCCGTTCATGTCAGTGGCCCAATCTGTTCCTAATAGCGAGAGGTAGGATTATTGTGATCAATAGTCTCTATCACTTAAAAGTATACTAGCATGCTTTCTCCTTCGATATCCACTGTGATTCCCTGCAATATCCCCATAGGTATTATCTTTTGCTGGTTCACCATTCTTAGCTGGATAGGAGACCATTACAGCGTAGGCCTCCCATGCACTCCCATGTCTACTATAGCAGAACATTCACATCTAATTCTAGGTTAAGAATCACTTGGGCCATCTTGTATTCTCCAATCTGTATAGTCAACCTCATTTCTCTTCCCATCCTCATCGCATTCTTTCCAATCTTCTAGACTACATGCCTTTCACCTAGTGTGGTCCCAGCGCATCTATTAATGAGTTCTTATAATCCTTTTACAGCCTTACTATCATACAATAACTTCATGCATGTTTCTAGGAACGTCATGAGCATCAGTGGATCCATTTCTGGCTTTGGTCTGTCTTTACTTCCTAAAGTGGAGGCATCAAAGAAGCTCTTCCTGACTTCCGTGAAGGTTTCCTTATCATGCTCCAAATCAAACTTTGGTTCTTTCATTAGAGCTTGTGAACCCAATTACTATCTTCAGGCTGCTTGCCTTTATCATCTCCTATCATAATGCCACTTTGGAGCACAATGTTCATGTTGGTGTCTTCCTCGCGTGGCTCAAACCTCATCATCTATAGGTTCTGTGTTGGGGAAAGTTGGAGAGCTCCTTTTTTGTGCAACCTAGCTATCAGTGTGGGACAATCCTCCATCTCATGATCAAACAAGGTACAATATAGGCATGATGGATGCATTGGATTCATACAATCACAAGCATAATGTCTTGCCCCCCCGCAATTGTAACAAATCAGCTCTCTATAACCTCTTCCAGGTCCTCCTCCACCTTGGCCTCATCCGCACCCCTGAAATCGGGTTCACGCCATCCCTGCATCCTGGTTAAGGGGGCATGTTTTTCCCTCGAATCTGTAAGTGGGAGACCTATCCATCATCATCTCATAGCTTCTACAGGTGCGCTCATCATGTACCACTGATCTATAGAAATTACAAAATAGTTGTTGTGAATTTTGCGTGTACTTTTGTGTTAGATGACAGTTGTCTGTAATATGATTTCCTCCTATTTGATAATTCATACACCACAAATCAGTCATTGTGGTAGGTCCTGCTTCTGCCTCCAGTGTTAATGGCATTGACTCTCCTCCCATGAGGTAATTCATGAACACTGAACATTGGTCCTTTTCATGTCCTTGACTCTTGCACTTTACACACCATATTTCCTCGCACACCTCTAGGTGAGCTGCCTTGTCTTGTTTCATACTCTGCATCTCAAGGCATAAGTTTTTCAACTGTATGAGGATCTGCTGAACTCCTAGGTTTTCATCCTATATCAAGGTCTCATGCAATCTCATCGCGATCTCCAAGGCCTCTTCCTAAGTCCTTAACCTCTGTTTTGATAACGTGTTTGTCAAATGTAGTGTTACTGATGCTACAAACTATTCATGGTGCTGTCCATTCATTAGAGCCATATTGGCTTCATAAATAGTGCATTTTAGTCTCCGATCCAACTCCTAATGAGTCTCACCTAGTAGAAATGTGATCTCCTTGAACCCGATGATTGATTGTGCCTCTAACATTGTCCTACTAAATTCTTTGTTCAAAGCAATTTGGATATCTACAACCCCCGCATTCGGATTGTCATTAGAATACTTAATATACGAGGTCAGCATAAAATCTTGCAGAGCACTGTCCAATGTCACTTTTTTTATATTATAATCTATAACTCCTTGTGCTTCCCATACAACCCTTATCATGAACCAAAATTGGTATGTATCTTCATTTCCTACCCGTTAAACACTGAAAACTTTATCATGCTTGCCATATGGACTCGCAATGGTGGCAGAGATGGTATGGGTGAAGATGTGGGCGAAGGTAGTGAAGCTAGTGGTGGCGTGGGTGGGGGTGGTATGCGTGGAATCCTCTGTCTTATAAAATTGATCTCACTTCTTGGTGCGACCTTAATGAGCTCTTCCTCACCCCCTCGCAGAGGAGAAATCAAGGAGCTAGTTTCTAGTTCTGCACTTCCTTCGTTTCTATAAATTCTTCCACTTCGTGTAGCCCCGAACATCAATGTATTTGCATAATCCACTTTTCACACAGTAGCATTTCAATCCAAGTGTTCAGAGACTTAACACACTTACCTCATGGTACTTTGAGAAAGCATCGTTTTGCCTCACTATAGCTGACTAAAGTATCTACCATGAACTCAGTAATGAATCCTCCTATAATCTGATCGACCTAGTGATCAACAATGTGTGCTATATTATCCTCCAATGTTTCCAATATGCACACTAATTCTGTGGTCCACACAATAGGATTATCAAGTTTCCACCTTCCTTGGCTATCTGCTAGCTTCACAATCCACTTGTAAATCTCAGTAGGGAAGGATGCGAAGAAAAGTTCATGGATTTCCATGTATAGGTAGCAGTCTAACCACTTTTCTCTCGATAGTCGTGAATTCTTGTTTTCATGTGCTGTGAACTCCTGAATCTTCCTATCCAACCAATCTTCAATTTCTTTCTTAGTTGGATTACAGTGATATGACATCAGACATCTCTATGAAGATTCTGGTCCCAACAATGGAAGCATTTGTTGGATTGTCGGGGCCTGACCCAATTTCAGAGTTAATTAGCCAAACAAATTCCTATACTACTAGCCATTTCGGAAACCATTTGCGAAGCGCGGGCTGAGGTCTCACCCGAAGTAGTATGGGATGATGCTAGAACTACGTTTCCTCACCCGTGAGATTTCTGAGGGGTCAATTTAGTCCAATTGTGAAGATATTCGCGCAGGGTGCTTCATGCACTCTCCTATTTTGTGAGGCCTTTGTGCCCTTGTTATACCCGACTTCCCGCAACCCTAACCAGGGGCTGTCAGGATTTCGCACTGCTAGGGCAGCGTTTTGCGTTACTTCCACAAGTTCAACCATGGATCTTACTTAACCTCTAATAATAAGTAGTTATATTTGCGTAAATAGATCCCTTATATTATAGTTACTTATTTTAGCATAGTCATATAAGTTTATGTAGTAAAATAATAGTTAAATTTCAATTTATACTGAATAAACTTCAATGCAATAAAATAGAAAATGATACACAAAAATATGGTAAAACTTCTCTTCTTAATGCTCCAATTGGATACAGACTCAACCTACCCTATGCACTCAGTTGTAGGGTTCCATGGACTCATCTATAGACTACTAAGCATCTGCACACTCAGCTGCAGAGCCTTCTCCTACTCTACGACCCAAAGACACGACTTACACTTTGACTCAATGCTTCATAGATTCATTCTTCATTCCATCCTTAGATGATCCTTTTTTCACTTAGAGCTTTCCTCTATTTATACAATCCCATGGTCTGTGGACGATGGTTAGATCTTTCAAACCGACATTACATTACAAAAACAAGGGCAAACAACCCTACAACTCTATTACAACTTCGCGCTCCGCGCCCACAAATCATGGAGTCTTTACAATGGAATTAGTCAAAGCTTGGGCTTTAAGACTCAAAACTTGTCTTGGGGGGATCCCACACCCAACAAGAGGTTCAAACATCGAAATCATCTATTTCTCTAGATCTCCAAAAATTCTTAAACAATCATTAAAAAGCATTTAACACTTTGAAATGCCTCCCATATTTTCATTGTTATGATCATGCTATTAACTTGATTCCACAGAAAGTGTTCCTCTAAACATGAGGCCTTATATATATGTATATATATATATATATATATATATATATATATATGCTGAAAAGTGTGAAATTAAACATATGGCTACATAAATGATAGAGGATGGTATACTTCAACCTAGTCAAAGTTATTTCTCTTCTCTAGTAGTATTGGTGCAAAAGAATGATGGATCATGGTTTATGTGTCCAAATTATAGGGAGCTCAACAAGCTCAATATTAAATATAAATTTCCCATTCGTTTCTTTGATGAATTTTTGGATGAATTACATGGAGAAATTCACTTTGTCAAGTTCGACCTTCATTCAAGATATCATCAAATTAGAATGAAGAATAAAGACATTACAAAAACAAAATTCATAACTCATCAAGGTAATTATGAATTCTTGTTCATGCTTTTTAGCCTTACTCATGCACCTTTCACAATTTAAGTTTTTATGAATTCCATTTTCAAACCCTTCCTTAGAAACTTTTTGTTATTATGTTTCGACGATATACTAATTTAAAACAAGTTTTGAAAGGATGATGTTCAACATGTTGACAGGGTGCTCAAGCTATTGGAGGAGAAACAATTATATACAAGAACCTTTAAATGTTTCTTTGGATTACAAGAGGTGGAATATTTTTGTCATATTGTATCTCATGGGGGTTTCAAGGTAGATCCATTAATGAATGGAAAATCCCAACAAACCTAAAGCATCTTCAAGGATTTATTAGGTTGATAGTGTATTATCACAAGTTTGTTAAGAATTATGATAGAATAGAAATGCCTCTAACAACATTACTAAAGAAAGATTCATCTTCTTGGACTTCAGAACAAACTAATGCCTTTGAATATCTTAAAGAGGCAATGTTCCAAGCATCGGTGTTAGCTACACCAAACCTCAAAAAAATATTTTTTGTGCAATGTGATGCCTTAGGAAATGGAATTGGTGTTGTTTTAATGTAAGAAGGAAGACTCGTTGCTATTGAAAGTCACCCAATGAAAGTAATGTATTTACAAAAATCTATTTTTGAGAAGGAAATGTTGGCAATACTACGTGCAATGATGAAATGGTTACCTTACCTAATGGGAAGACACTTCAAGGTAAAAAAAAATAATGATAGTATTAAATACTTTTTGGAACAATGATTATCTTTAGAAGAGAAACAAAAATGGGTCACAAATATGTTGGGTTATAACTTTGAAATCATCTACAAAAAGGGGGAACAAAATGTTGTTGCAGATGTACTCTTAAGAAAAGGATGAGGATGTTGAAGCATTTCTCTATTCCATTTCTATTATCCAACCAAATTGAATAACTGAAAGAACAGATGAATGGAAGAATGACGAAGAGGAGTGGACATTCCTTCAAAAGCTGTAGAAGTATCCCAATATGTCTGATACATTTATCTAGAAAAGTGATTCATTGTGGTACAAAGATTGGTTATATCTCTGTAAGAATTCTGAACTCAAACAAAATATTATTTTGGAATTGCACAACTCCCCCATAGGAGGGCAGTTATGATTTTTTAACACTTACCACGAGGTTAAGAAAGGATTTTATTGGGATGGCCTTAAATATGATATTCAAAAGTTTGAGGAATAATGTTTGGTTTTTCAAAAAAAAAAGAAGTTGAGACAATTAAGTCCCTGGGTGTGTTACAATATGTAGCCATTTGAAATCAACAATGGTTGGAGGTATCAATATATTTTATGACAATTTCACCTAAATTTGAAAGAAATAATGTCATCATGGTGGTAATTGATAGACTTACAAAGTATGCACACTTTTGTGCATTATCTCATCATTTTAAAGCTAATATAATCTCTCTTACATTTATGGAAGAAATTCAAAAGCTACATGGAAACCCAAAGATTATTGTAAGTGACAAAATTCCCATTTTTACTACAATTTTTTGGATATAATTATTTTCTTATCTTCGTACTAGATTATCTCATAGCTCATCTTATCATCCTTAATCTAACATGAAAACTTAGATATTTTACAAATGTTTGGAAGGATATCTTCGTTTCTTTGTATCTCATAGCCAAACATAATGGGTAACTTGTTACCTCTCATCGAATGGTGGTATAACATTTGCTTCCATACTACAACAAAAGTAACCCCATTTATGGAGCTTTATGGATATCATCAACTGTCCATCAGATCACCTTTAGGAGAAAATTCTTAGGTTCAATGAGTGGAATATCACATCGAGTATCAACAACAATTTCTCCAACTATTAAAGGATAGTATCACTCAGGTGCAAAATTGAATGAAGAAATAGGAAAATTAACATCGCAGTGAAAGCATTTTTGATGTAGGTGACTAAGTATTTTTATAGATACAGACATACAAACAAATGTCCCTCAAGCAAGCTAAAAAGGAGAGTAAATGATCACCCAAGTATTATGGTCCTTCAAAGGTGTTGCAAAATATTGGTAATATGGCATACGAATTGGAGCTCCCTACATCTTCTCAAGTATGCCCAAATTTCCTTGTTTCATGCTTAAAGAAGGATATCGGTGACAAGCTCCCAGTTCAAACAATATTGTGAGAACTTTCCGAAGAGGGATAAACCATATTGGATCCTAAAGAAGTCACGGAAACAAGAACCGACAACTACAAAAATGATCAATTATAGAGTATCCCATTAAGTGGAAGAACTTACGCGTTGAACATTTCACATGGGAGGATTACAATTTTATACAAAATAATCTAGAACTACTCAAGCGTTGAGGATAGCAATTTTTTTGAAGGAGAGGAATGTTAGTATATAATACTAGTATAGCCCTCTAATTTTTATTATTAGTGTAGCCCCCTATTGTTATTGTTGTGCTCTTGTAGCCTTCATATTTTTATTTTTGTGCCCCATATAAGCCCACTACTATTATTGTTGTACCCTTACATTATTATTGTTATGTAGGCTCAGATTATATTGTGACCCCTTAGACCCTTAAAGCTACCAAGGAGGTATTTTTCAATTGTATCATCTAATAATTTTTCATTTATGTGATGTAGAGGAGGTTTTCTCCTCAAAGAGGTTAATTTTGAAGTCGTTCATCAATCTATTCTTATGTTTTGTGATCTCGTTGCATAACAATGTAAATATACCTATGTGTTAATGGATATTTTTTTGATACATCTACTAGAAGCAAGAGTTCTATTTAATTATTCTATTAATGGGTATATGAACATAATATAATTAGTAATAATTACTAATATTAAATTTTAAACAACAAGAAGTTACAAATTTGTACATATGACTTTTCCATTTTGAGTGGTTTCATTGTAAAATGATTCCAAAGCAGGTCTTTTAAAGTATGAAATGTAGATACAAAGATATGAAGGTACTTGAGGATTTGTCGATGATCCGAGTTGAAAATGGCATCTACACATGGTATTCATTCACCAATGGTACTTTCCCATGGTATTGTAAGTGGCATCAACCCTTGGTTTTCATCCTTCGATGGTATTTATCCACTCATGGAATTTATCCGTGGTATTGTAAGTGACATCCACCCATCATATTCATTCACCCATTATATTTACCCACCCATGCATTTACCTGTGGTATTGTGACCAAAAAAGATAATAAGTAACAAGTCATGCTTTCTAAAAGGGAAGATTGTCCATTAGAATGTAGCATTTACATTTATTATTTGTTTTAATAAATAAATAAAAATTATTTGTTTTTTTGTTATTGTGTGTTCTCCTCTTTTCTGCTGACATTTCAATTTTTCAGATCTTGGTGGCCTCCCCCGAAGATCTGGATTAGTAGTATCAGATTCAAGTTATGATTTGATGGGAATTATGGTTTGATCCATATTTCATTTTCAAAGTTTTGCAGCAATATTCAATAAACTTTTGGCACATGTTATGACCTCCACAGAGCAGTTTCTTGGGCAAAGCGAGAATAAATTTTATTTTTCATTTTTTTTGCAAGAATTTTCTCCTATAGCGAGTTTGCAAATCATATATGAAACTTTTGGTGAAAATTTTACAAAAATAAATAATAGATCCATGTTGTTTTTGAAACACTACCCAAATTCAAAAAACAAATAGGTTGAATCAGAGTCTGGATGAGGGAGATATCATAGATTTAAAATCTGATATGTTGCAAAAATTTCTTTGATGACAATTCGTGGACCATAGCTCTCCTATATTTTTTTGTAGTTTTTGTGTAGAATTTCAGAAAAAAACGTTCTAGATCTTAGCTCCTCTCTAAAATCACCCAATTTCAAAAAAGAAATTGGTCGAATCGGAGTTCGGATGAGGGAGATATCACTGACTTAAAACCAACTATTATTTTTTAGAACTTTTGTGACGATAGGACAGTTGCAACGTGAATCTGAGTTTCCACAGTCTCCAAATAGGGATTTCAAACATATAGGAAGATGTAGAATGATCATTCTATTTCTAAAACCAGGTTATAATAAATATTCTGAGTTATATTGACCGAGATATGCCCATTTTAAATCTGGAGCAACATTCAGAGTAGGTTCCCTTTGAAGATGTGCCCTCCCACCCTGCTTTAGTAGGCATCTACTTCGCATTCATTAGTTCCAGTATAAAAACATCCAACTTGGGTTCTTTGGAGACATTCCCTCCCACCCCAGGTTATGTAAGCACCTACTACTTCATCAAAAGCCAACATCATAGTTATGGGTCAACTGCGCAAAACCCTTGCCATCGAAGTCAATTTGCTATGCCTCACAATGTTAGTATCATAGTTGGTCACAAGCATTATAGGTTATCTCTATCCTTGGATCTTCGGTTTTTATGGTTATGGATCATCCACAAGCCACACATCATCGAAGTCTATTTTTTAGGCCACACATTCTTAGTACCACACTTGGTCACAAGCATTACAGGGTTTCTCTATCTCTGGATCTTCGTTTGTCATGGTTATGGATCATCCAAAAACCCACACTTCATTGAAGTCCATTTCCTAGGCTGCACATTATCAGTATCACAATTTGTCGCAAGCATTACAGGGTATCTCTATCCTCAGATCTTTGTTCATCATGGTTATGAGTTAACCATGCAAAACCCTTCTCTTTAGTGGCTCTTCATATTCAACAAAGGGTTTTCATGAGGGAACTTCACGCAATGGGTACCATTTCTTCTTAAGGAGGGAGGAATGATCTAAATGGAAAATGACATCCACCCATGGTATTTTCCCATGATATTGTAAGTGTCATCAACCCTTGGTATTCATCCTCCCATGGTATTTATCCACTCATGGAATTTACCCATGGTATTGTAAGTGACATCCACCCATGGTATCATTCACCCATGGTATTTACCCACCCGTGGAATTTACGTGTGGTATTGTCACCAAAAAAAGGTTATAATTAACAAGTCACATTTTGTAAAAGTCAAGACTACCCACCACAATGTAGCCTTTACAGTTATTATCTGTATTAATAAAAAAAAAAAAAACTTTGTGATTTTGTTATTGTGTGTTCTCCTCTTTTCTTTTGGCATTTCATTTTTTCAGATCTTGGGATCCTCCCTGCAAAATCTGGATTAGTCAAAATTTCAAATTATGATATTTTTTGTTATGAATCTCTATGATATAGAAAAGATTTTATCAAATATATCTTTAGTCGGAAAATTGATGTTATAATGCATCCATCACAATAATAAAAATAATCATTTCTTAAATATTTTAAAAAAAATATATTAGAAATTAATGATTACACCTGTCCATATTAAGAGTTTAGATACTAGTGGTTCTAGTTAGGGTTTTGATGCATAAAATTTGTAGGATTTGACTTTATCTTTATTCGTGAACCATTTACCCATATTCCTATGAGGTTTGTGCTAGTAATAATAAAGTTATAATTTATTTAAAATTTTATGAATGTAAATGGAGTAAATGTTTTGATGATTATTATGGATTGATGTTTATAGACATTTACAAACCATTTCGTATATGGTTGTGCTAGTTATAAGGTGAATTGTAAATGATAAAGATTTAACCTTCATAAAATATTACAAAATATTCTTATTAATATTCAGAAATTAAAAATTGAGATTTTTTTGAAAAATTAAGATTTCTTTCCTCTTAATTAAATTAATTAATTAAGAAAATATCATATGCACATATATATTATAGTTTTCTAAACATGGGTTAATTTATGATAATGTAACAAATTTAATTTATAAATTAATACTCACTATAATTATTAGATGTTAACATACTAATAATTTAAAATCACATTATAATTTACTTAAATATTATTATATTTCCAACCTTTATAGCAGTACTTCCATCCTACACACCACACCACTTTTACGTGTAATTTATTACTTTTAACTAATTAAGAATGTCTTAACTTATTAAGAATGATGTCATACTAAAATGGGTCACATGATTGGACACCAAATAAGAGGTTTAGGGTTTTGTGACAAAACAAAAATTGCCAAAGACATGCATTCCATAAATAGAATATTGGCGAGAATTGCTAAAGAGGTGGATAAGGCAAAGGTGTAGTAGCTAAATGGACTTACCAACTGCGTAACTGAAAAATTTCTTAGTAAGTCGCCAAAAATTATGCCTCTCCTGTGTAGAGAGATCATGAAGGTTGGGCTTGTCCAACATGCAACGTATCCCAACCTCATAACCCAAAAAATAAATAAATTATTTGACTCGGAAATTAGTATTTCGAAAAATTTCTTAGTAAGTCGCCAAAAATTATGCCTCTCCTTTGTAGAGAGATCATGAAGGTTTGGCTTGTCCAACATGCAACGTATCCCTACCTCATAACCCAAAAAAAAAAAATTAATTGACTCGGAAATTAGTATTTCGAGTATGCCCTTTCTAGTTTTATCTCTCTTGGTTTTATACTAACACAATATATTAGGTTGAAGGCATGTTGAAGGCTTGGAATTGGGTATGAGGAATTTCCAATTTTTAGATTATGAATAGCAAAAATTTAATAATCTCTAAATATTCTTCATTTAATACATGATCAAGCAGATAATATAGAAAATAGGTAAATCATTTTTTAATTTCTTTCGTCTTCTCCTATCTTCAATTTATTAAAGATTCAAAATAGGTGTCACTTCCTTTCTGACTTCTTCTCATTCATATTCGCTCTCATTCATTTCATATGGTTTTATTTGTTTCAACCTCCATCCATCAATTTCATTTGATGGTTTCAATTAACCCTCAAAATATTCAAAATATTTATGGATACCATGACTACATGGCGCCCTGATTTGTTTACTATTGCTATTAGATGGTACTATGTCAGTAGCTTGTGAGACAAATTCTATAGGGAATTTTGCTTTAGCTCAAGCTCAATGGAGCTCTCGGTATAATACAATTCTTTTGAACGTGACTTTCTTCTTTTTAATTGGAACTATAGTACTGAATAATGTAGATGTTTATCATTAGTATTACTCAAGATACCTTAATGATTATATCATAGTCTTACTCAAGAGACCTTAATGATTTTATGGCTATAAAATTGTTTTTATGGATGTATTGAATGCAATTCCGTAGTAACACTAACAACACAATCATAATCATAAGAATACAGGGACAAATTCATGGTTTATATTTGAATTGGGTGTGAGGAATTTCATATTTTGAAATGATATTTTGTAATCTCGCAATATTATTTGTATAATACATGATCCCATAGATAATATAAAAGATATGTGAATTATTTTCAGTTTCCTTGGTCTGCTCCTATACTCAAGTTATTAAAAGTTCAAAATAGGTGTTGGTGTTGCCTTATCTATGGCTTATTTTCATTTACTATCACTCTCATTAATTTCTTATCGATTCATTCGATTCAAGCTCCATCCATCAATTTCATTGGATGGTTTTAATGAAGTCTGAATCTTTTGGGATACCATGAGTACTCATGATGCCCTGATCTGTTTCTTGTTGTGATTAGATGCTACATATGCGAGAAACATTGAATAGGAAATTTTCCTTCAGCTCAAGATCGACTACACTCTTGGTATAATACATAATTTTAAAATATGATTATGTTGTTATTAATTGAAACTATAACAGTGAATAATTTATAAATCTATCATACTCTTACTCAAAAGATATTAATGATTAGATGGCTCTAAAATTGTTTTTATGGGTGTATTATGTGGCTTTATATACTTTTGGATAGAGAAATCAAAGTAACAATAGTAGCACACAGTCATAATCATAACAATAGACGGAAAATATCACATTGTGTGATAACATAGAGAAAAATTATCATTTAGTGGAAAGTGGGACCATAATAATAACACAAAAAGGATTTAGCTTATTCTTAGATTAGGGATGTTTTGATTGTTTCTAAAAATAAAAGGGTTATTATATTTATGCAAACCTAATGTCATAGAATCATTGAATAATATACTTACACATAATGAATACATGGCTTATTCTTACGTTGTCTCACAAATAAAAGGGTTACTATATTTATGCAAACCTAATGTCATAGAATCATTGAATAATATACTTACACATATTAGTGTTAATGAATACACTCATGAATCTTGTCGAATACTTTTATGATTTATATGTAATCCAATTTATAAGCTTATCAAAGGCCTTCGTAAATGGATATTGTAGATGTCTTTCTTTTTAATTATTTATTTTTTCCAGCTTGATTTCATGGTAAAATTAAATTTCAATTATTTGCAATAATTGACTAGCATATAAATGATTTGAAAAAGTTCCTTTTTATACCAACCACATTTATTAATATGATTGTGCTAGTTGTATTTATAATTTTGTTAAACCTTCTACTTGGTTGTAAGGAGTCTATTTTACTTTTTGACAAATTGACAATAAATACATATAAGTACCCACACCATCACTACCCAAACATAGTTTTTATTTATTTATTTACTCAGGCTATAATGGTAATTTGGTTACAATCATATATCTGCCTAATTTTCTTGTATCATTGATTCTACACTTCTCCTAAATTGACAGATAATTTTATTATACAAGAATACTGTAATATAAATCTTATCTTTGTCTTTATAATGTTGGAACATCAATCAACCACCTCTATTAAATAATATATAACCTCATCCACAATGCTAAACTTTGATGGGTGCATAAATGGAATATGTAAGTGGGAATGTTCACAAATTCATTGTTATAACCATTGTGGAATTTCTTTATGTGATGTATTTTAAATCAATGTTATACTGGCCCATCTCTTATACATTGAAAGGTGATATCTAGGCCATGCTAGGGGGACCATGTGATTTCACATGGCTATCCTAACTGGTGCAATATCAACGGTCTAGATTTCATAAGCGAGATCTATAGTGGTGAATCATTTAGGGTGTTGAATGGAAGGTAAAACCCTTCTCTCTCTCATTTGGTGATTTGTTAGCGATTAGAGGGTGGATAATCCCTATAAAATATTCGATTACATTATTCTTCTTAACTTGTTATGAACTGAATTCAAGTAACGTTGGATCAACTTCTTGAGGCGGGTTGTTAAGTCCATCACTATTCATATTCGATTCCTGAAAATGATATGTTTTAACTAGATTCAATAGACTCAAGAAATATAAATAACATGCTTGATTAAGTTCAATAAGCTCAAGGAGTACTAGGGTAACCGTTTAATTTAGGTTCATATATAAATTGTTTACCATGTGATTACTTTCTACTACTGTACCAAGGTACATGCTTAAGAAATATGTATTATTTTGATGGGGAGTTCTTAATTAACTTCTCTTTTGAGGATATTTTCATTAAGATATTATTCTAATAGTTTTTATGCACTTAGGGTTAGAGTATTTAACCATAATCACGCAACTGGTTGTGGTCATTTCTTTAAGTGTAACATAATAATTTCTTATCTATGATTTTTTTTGGAATCATTCAGTTAGGGTCTCAAACCAGCATTTACTTAGTTAATTTTGGGCTTCTGTACGTGAAGTATGCTAGGCACACACACTTCTAAAGGTCCATATTTCCATTTTAATTTTGTTTTAGCCTCTATTAAAATTTACTTGAAGGTGTTAGAAGTGTTCCTTAGAGAGATTGAGAAATGAGGAATCCCATGGCAAAGACATACCTAAATGAAGCTAATATATTAGATGGTACAAACTATGCTAGCTGGAAATTTAAGATACAAAAATTGTTGGAAGGTTATGGTGCTTTGACCATCACAAAGGAAGAAGTAAAACTTCCGCAAGCTTGAAAACTACGTCAGTTCATGATTAGGAGAATCGAGAGAATAAAGAAAAGGTATTATTAAGGATGCATGTTAAAGATAATGTAATCCCTTATATTCATGATTGTCATAAACTTTGAATGCATTGAAGGAGTTATATGAAATTAAGGATACAAATAAAGCCTTGTTTCTGAAGAGTAAGCTCATATATATTAAAATGGAAGAGAATGAATATGTTAATGCCTTTATTTACATAATTGAAGATTTGATATATAAGCGAGGAGATATTGGGGAAATCAGTACCCACTACTTATCTTGTGACAATCACTTTAAATGGAATGCAAGAGGATTAAGAGATGTTTATTACAAGTCTTGTAGCAAGGGAGAAAGTTGAAAAAATTTGAGGAATTCAAAGGTATGTTTTTGTAGGAAGGAGAAAGGTGCAAGAACTTGAAGCCTCAGAATCCAAATTTGGCAGTTGTGGCGAAGAAGAAATTCTTGTGAGGGAAACAAGGGGGTAGAAACAAAGGTGGAATCTCACCTCAAAAAAGCACATTTCTTAAATGAAATAAAGGTATGTCATATGGAATAAAAAAAATTATTTTGGTAAATTTGGTCATCCTTCCAGAGACTCTTATAAGAATAAAAATGATGAATCTAAGCATAAATAGAGAACAAAGTCACAACGTTTTGCATGAGAAGCCCTGAATTCTAATCTAAAAAATCTCAAGCTATTTGTGTCTAATGTTCCATTGTTTTCTTAAATGGATGATGCTAATACATGGTTTGTAGACTTTGGATCTTTGATTCATCTGACATGTAACAAGAGTGGGTATGATAATTTCAAGGAAGTATGTAATAGTGTTAATATCTATCATGAAGGCAATCGCCCACATCAGATTAATGCATGTGGTGATATTCCTATAACATTTCCAAATGGAAATGTCAGGCACATTCGTAATGTTATGTATCTTCTTGGGATCAATAAATAAATGATCTTTGTGTCTACAATTACATATGAGGACATCAAGGTTGTTTTTTTCATAACACATTGCATAGTGAAAGATTTGTTGGATCACCACAAGCATGTTGCTTTAGGAGACAGAGTTGGAGGCCTGTACAAGATTGATGTAACGAAAACAATTTATCAAGAATTGACTTCTACAACTATGTCAATATAAATTATTTGGCATGAGAGTTATGGTCACATCAATTATCACAATTTATTTTTGATATAGAAACAAATTATGGTTAAAGGACTCCCTATGTTAAAGAATGAATATGCTACTTATGAAGATTGTGCATTAGGAAAATTTCACATAGATGAATTACCCTCTAATTATGATAGGAGAAGAAGAGATGCATTATAACTTATTCAATTCTAATGTTTGTGGAACCATGCTGACCAAACCTCTAGGAGGTGTTTATTATTTATTGTTGTTTATTAATGATTGAACAAGGTAGACTTTGGTGTACTTCCTCAAGAAAAAGAGCGATGTCTTTGAGTATTTCCAAGAATTCAAAAAATGGCAGAAAAATGGGAAAGGAAGTCTATAAAGATTCTTTGTTCAAATCAAGGGGGCGAATACAGATTGCGTAACATCATCAAGTAATGCAAGGATTGTGGAACAATGTAACAATTCAAAGTACCCTACACTCCATAATATAACGATGTTACATAAAGGAAAAACATGACATTGGTGTAGTGTGCATAGATTATGATCAAAGGTAAGTGTTATCCAAGATTTATTATTGTGGACATAAATATCTCCACTAGGTCCTATGGATTGACTTAGAATGGCAGAAAGAAAAAGGAACCAATGTTTTGCTTACAGTAATTAGATGCAAGGATGAAACCTACTAGAAATGTGTCATATGTTTCACTCCTTCTTTGGCTTGAAAGCTCCAATCCTAGCTCCAACTCCAAAAATTAGAACCTAAGCAACTAGACAACACAAACCAATGAACTATGAGATATATGTTGCATCATATATCTAAGTTATTCAATAGATAAAATGGTGATGAAACACATGAAATAATCACATGACATATGGTAAAATAAAGAACTCTTTATATTGATATAAATGTAGTGATTTGCAACCATAAATATATGTCGATCTTCTAGAAGAGCTCCTCCAAGTTGTTGACTTGTCCTTCCTTTGTCACAAAGTGCACCTCAAATCACCCTAAATGCATGAAAATATAACTCTCACAAACAACAACATAAGGGTAGAATCACTCTCCAAAAGAAAACCATTTACATGTGGAAGGCTATAGGTATATAGAGGAGTGATGTAAGTTGTGAGTTCTTATCCGTTTACTAGTCTTTTAATAGAGATACACTCTTGATGGGAAGATGAGATATAAGGATAAGTGATGGAAACTCCAAGGTAGGACAGGACAGTATTTGAAAGTTTTATCTGAGGTAAATGGTTACAACAAATCCTGGAAGCTTCTGGAAATGGATGCTTCGGGGTCGTCGCTCTTTTTCCTAAATTTATATAACAAATGTAGGTCCAAAGGGGAGAAACCTGTAGATCATCAGTGGATGCCACTAAGGAGAAAAATCTAGGTGAATACAATCCAACAAGAGGCCAATGAGTGGTTGTCCTAAGACTAGTGCAAATGATCCAGTTTAAGGAAGAAACTTTGGGGAATGGGAGATTCATTCATACAACTTTGTGAAATGATGATGTAAAGGGGGAAAACAATGTTAATGGTCTAGTTTAGAGGTTTATTGATCAAATTAGGCAAAAGATCCTATAATATAGTGCCCCCTAAAGCACAAATTCAGAAGAGGTGACTAATGACTAAGGTGCTTTACCTTTTGACAAGTTGGGATCAAGGAGAATCGGCGAGATCATCTTCTGTTACAATGCATTTACATCATGATGGCCTTCTGCTGAGTGAAACATACCCATAGTCAAAACATAAGTTGTAATTACATATATAATGATCCATAGACATGTGCATTGATGATTGATGGTGGACCCATGACTAGGTGACTTTTAGTATGATCATAGCCATCATACATAATGATATTGTATAATCTTAAAATTGCAGTTCGAATGATAGACACTAGATCTTAGGTTTTCTACCTCATTCACATGACAAACCAATGTAGGAGTCTAATTATATGAACCAATGAGATGAAGTTAAACATGGTAGACACCATACCATTACTAACCAATGATGTAAGTCGCTAGCATACATGAGATAAAGAATTGATGATGTTGATGTCTCTCAAGGTACTCAAGTACAATCTATATGGTATGAATAAATGAGTTCATGTTGAACCCCACACATAATATTTCAATCGAGTGTCGATGATGTAAACCTGTCACCAAGAATGAGGAAACTTGCCATTGATGTATGAAAGAACTAAGTTATCGATGGGTGTTTCTAAGTCAAATTCATAGATAATTTGAAAATGTCGACAAGAAGTGACTCATAGGAGGCAAGAATTGATTTACCCCCCATAATCAACAAGAAATAGGTATGGCAATTGAGAAAAATGATCAGAATGATGTTGATATAGAATTGGATTAGGAAACGAAAACATGCAGTGTGTACTTTAGATTATTGCAACAGATATCAATTGGAGGACTTCTCTTGAACACGGTCATGACAGTAGATGGAGTTGGAAGAATTGACCCAAAATATAAATGGAGGCTCTGAAAATGGTATGATAACCAAAAGAAAAGTAGATTACCCATCCCAACTGCCATATTGATGAACTGGAAGAGTGTCATGTTCAAGAGTGACTCGTTTCCATTACCAAATGGAATACCCTGTTTTCTCAATTTCCCCAAGTATATTTGTCAATACCTCTTTTTTTTTTTTAAGAATATTAAAGAGGATAACATACGCTTGATCTATAATTTTACCCTTCGGATGAATCCCTCCAAGTATATTTAATGAACCTTGAGAAGGAGTGCTTCTTCACTGTCATGTTCGACAACTCCCTTGTTGTTTGATTTTTAAGGAATCCATTGAAGGTAAAATGTGAAGTATTTTTCATATTTAGAGAGTTTGAAAAAAGGTGAAAAATCAAGCTCCAGATGCCCCTTTTCATAGATAAACTCTTAAGTCTAAAAAGGTAGAAAACAATACTGAAAATAACCTCTTAGCCATGTTTGACTAAGGTATTACTTTTCATAAATAATCTATCTCAGTCTAGAAAAGGGTTAATCCTATACTAAGTATACGTCTTTTGTTTACTCCTACGATTTCAAAAATACAAGTTCTTGACAATCTTTCCATATTTTTAGAGTCTGAAAAGAGATGAAAGAGTACTCTCCTTAAGGAATGAGGGGTATAAAGGGTAGAAGTTGGTTCCTGTCATGATGGAACTACTCAAAACACATAGAGGTCAAAAGGCTAGCTAATAATACCACTCATTGCAGTGGATCCTCAGGAAAGGGTAAAACCCAAGTGAAAGTGTATCATTAGCCAAGAAGATGGTGACAATGGAATGGAAAAAACCAAGGTTCCTCTATAAAAAATTGCTTGATAAAAGTTGAAATCATGATGGATAAAATGGGAATGGTTTCATTTTTACAGAAGATTGAAACATGGGAAACTATGCTTGAAATCGGTTGAAAATGGTTTCATTTTTTCACAAGCTTGAAAGATGAGAAAAATTATTCTTGTCCAGAATTGATTTAATTTTTACACAAGCTTGAAACAAAGGAAAAAATATGCTTCAAAAACGTTTTCATGCCCCCAACATAATGACTCAATTCAAGGTTCTCCCCAAGCTTCATTTCATTCACATAAGTAGACTACTAGGTACTAATAGGTGGATGGAATCAAGGTTCATCTACGAGATCGAGTGAAAGACTCAACTAGGAATTTATGAGATCTAATGAAAGACTCAAATTAGAAGGGGATATGATTCATTTTTTAATGAGTTTAACACAGAAAAATAAATATGCCCATAGGAACCTATTTATGGTTTTAAACGAGGTTATCATACTAAAATAACTATCCTCATAAGAGATTGTTTCACTTTTTAATGAGCTTTCTACAAGAAATGGACCTCTTCTCTAATCGTAATCATGGCCTTCGAGATACCATGGTTTCCAACAGGTTCTCATTAGTTGGGAGAACAATGCTCTCGAAAGGATATATATCAAGAGATCCAATGGAAAGATCATACTCAAATGCCCCAGTAAATGATGCACTATATGACCTGCTAGATTATTAGTAGATGCAGGCATGGGATAGGTGTTGGGAAGCAGATCCCCCCATAGCATATTTTTGGGGCTTGTAACCAGAATTTTGGTCAAAAATAATGTAAGACCCTGTGAAATGCGGGTGAGGAGCGCAAGAGTATAAAGTTGCCTGCCCTAAAATATTGTAATTTAATAGGTTATGTGTCGGCCTACCCATGGTCTGCAGACCATGGGAATGTATAAATAGAGTGAGGCTCTGAGTGTAGAAAGTAGTTTTTTAGTCTTGATCTTAAGTGTTATGGGTTTTTCAATAAGGAATTCAATATGAGTTTGTAAGTATGAGTCTTGGGTTGTAGGAATAGGAAGAGGCTTTGTAGCTATGTGCGCAGAGGCCTGGTAGAGTCTGCAGTTGTGTGCGCAGACCCTTACAGCTGAGTGCGCAGGGCGAGTTTGGGATTGTAACAGAACATAAGTTAATAAAAGATAAGTTGATTTAGAAATATTGTGCATCTACTTGTAGATCTATGTGTCTACAATTTTATTATATTCTTATGCATCTCTTTACAATTTATGATTGTGCACACTTGTTATGAATGTTGAATGATTGATGAGAATATTGGGCCCACTAAAATTAAGTTAAGATCTATAATAATAACGCAGTGAGGATAAAGGATCTAGAAAACACCTCTTCGTGCTCTCTATAGAGCTACAAGAAGGTCACACAGCTACGCAGAGCAACACAAGTGTGCATGATTGGTTCGCGAACTTCTGAGACTTCATTAAGACATCCCTAGGGTGTAGAAATCTAGTTCCAACACCCTCCCATACTACCTTGAGTGAGACCTTAGTCCGCGCTCTGCGGACTGTTGTTGAAAGGGATGGTAGTTTAGGGATTTGTTTGGATAAATCACTTCTAAACCTGGGTCACACCCCAACAAGCCAACAAATGGTTCCATTGTCGGGACTAGGATCTACCTAAGGGATGTCTGATGTCGGAACACTGGAACCCCATAAAGAAGGAAAATGAAGATTTTGTTGTATCAAAAGATTCATAGGTTCGTGACATAGGAAAACAAAACTCTATAGATATCGAAGAAAAGGTGGTTGGATCGCTACATATAGATGAAAATCCATGAGATCTTCTTCACATCCTTCTCTTCATAGTTGTACGATTGTATCATGAGGTTAGACGATAGTGAGGGAATGTATAAGCTCGATCAACCAATAGTGTGGACTCCGGAGTTAGTGTGCAGACTAGATACATCAGAAGATAAGATCATGCAAGCCATGGACCATTGGCTTGACCAGATAATAGGGGGATTTATCACTGAGTTTGCAGTAGACATGACTGTGAGCTATAGCGAAGCAGAATGACATTTTGGCAAGGGACCGTGAGGTAGGTACATCAAATCCTTGAATACCTAGATTAAGATGTTTTTATGTGAAAAGCGGATTATGTAAATACATTTATGTTTGGAATGATGCGGAACAAAAAAATATACAAAGGTATCGAAGGATTAGGAAAAAGTCCCTTAATTTCACCTTTGTGAGAGAGCAAGGAAGAGTGCACTTAGGTTTCTCCAAGAAGTGTGGTCAGTTTGATAAGGTAGTGCATTCCGCAGTTATCACCTCCACTTACGCCATCACCTGCTTCACCTACTTCACCTCCATCTTCACCCACTCCACCTCCACCACCCCCACAGTTTAGCATGGCGAGCGCGATCAAGCTACCCGTATTCAAAGGAGTAGGGAATGAGGATCCGAACCAATTCAAGTTCATGGTAAAGGCAATGTGGGAAGAACAAGGGGTCAGATAACAGCATTAAGAAGGCCACATTGGTAAGTGCTCTATAGGATCACGCTGATATGGTATATCAAGCACTCGAATGATCACTCAAATGCAGGAATACGGGAGATCCAGAATGCGCTAAAGAGAGAATTTAGCTGGCCTAAATTAGAGACACAAATAATCATTGGATTTAAAGAGATCACATGCTTCATGGTGAGACCCCCTACGATCTGGATCAAAGACCAAAGAGTACGATCTGAGAGGATAATATGAAGCTAATAGATGCACAACACCATCCATGGTTTGTGGCATCCTTGACACCACACCAAAGGATGGCGTTGTCACAACAAAAGCTTTCAACCCAGGCTGAAGCATTGGAAACGGTGATGATGTTGCATGAAACACTGATACAGGATCTGGGGTTGGGGGACCGACAAATCCACGCGTAGCTACAGAATCTATGCTTGGAGATGGAGACTTTGACGCAAGATAGGGCACCCTGGCTCAAGGTGCATGAAGCCATGACAAGGATCATTGTTTAGTATTCGTAAAATACTTGGTAGGAGGGGGACCAATGCCATTAAGTGCAAAGGCATAGGCAAGGCCAAGTGCGACACTAGTGCTTTGGTGTGCGATGTGTTAGGTGGGAGGAAAGCACACAACAGACAACTGCCATTTGCTGCAGAAGTACACACAGACTTCCCAACAACTATTTTGTAATTTTTGTAGATCGGTGGGCCACGACAAGCGTACTTATTGTAGCTATGAGTTAATGATGGAGTGGACCCCAGCATATAGAATGCAGATGGAAACGTGAGGCCTCGACCCAACTACAGGGATAACGTGCACTGGATTTCAGGGCCGAGGTTAAGGATGAGGAGGAATGGGACCAGGAACGGGACACAGACTGTTAATTTATTATAATTGTGGAAGACTAGGGAACAATGTGTGTGATTGTACCAACCCAACGAGAATATCTTGCTTTTACTGTTCTCAGTTTGATCATGAAATGGTAGATTGTTCTATGTTGATCGCCTAGATGCATGAGAAAGGGGTACTACAACCTACTCCGACTCAGAATATCCAAATGATGAGGTCTGAACTGTGCAAACAAGACACCAACATGAACATGATGCTCATAAGTGGTGTGACCACAAGGGAAGATAAGGGGAAGCAACTCGACGAAGATACATGGGTTCACAAGGCTCCTACAAAAGAACCTAAGTTTGACTTGGAATCCACAAAGGAGATGTTTATGGAAGCTAAGAAGAGATTCATGGAGGGCTCTACTGAGGTAGTAAGGATCAACCAGAGACATGGATGGATCCTTCTACAGGAATTGATAACTAGGTGCTCAAGGTCAGGGGAACCGCGCATAGTCCAGAAACTAGGAAAGCATAGATTGCGCACTAGGAGGGAGATGAGATTAACGGCACAGATTGGCGAATATGAAATGGATGAGGTAATCCTACACCTGGATTTAGATGTGAATGTGTTACAAAGAATACATGGGAATGCATGGGCAGGCCCACATTGTAGTGGTCCCCTATTCAATTGCAAATGGCGAACCAATATAAAATTTTGCCCATGGGGAGGTTGCAAGGGATAACGGTGGATATTGAAGGTGTGAGCACATAGATAGACTTTGAAGTGATAGATATTATTGATGACAACAATCCTTATCCCACGTTGCTAGGAATAGACTAGGCCACTAATATGAATGGAGTCATCAACCTGAAGAAGTGGAAGATGGTATTTAAGAAAAATTCCCTTCGCGTAGTAGTTCCATTAGATCCAACCGAAGGTGCACGCTACACCGAACCTGTGTGCGACGATGACAATGATGATGAACTGGACTGTATTTACCAGATAACGACACAAGACCAAGATTGGGTGAACCCGTCTGCAGATGGGAGAATCGCATGGGAGCATGACAGTTCCTGTACTTCAGATTTAGATGAAGAGATATTATAGTGGTAGAATCAGTTGCACAAAGTGACAATGTTGAATTGCAACATGATGATTAGATCACTGCGATGCATGACGACCGAAGCAAGGGAACTGCTAACTGTTGAGGGAATTTCTCCCCTAGGGCTTTTGGGTGGAAACCCTAGCAGACTGAAAGTTGTCTAAACAGAGAAACACACATTCACACAGCCATTATGCTATGATAAGCAAATTCTATAGTAAGAGGGGCATACCTCAGGTCCTATGTTCGAGAAGTTCCTCAAGGGTCCAAACCCTTCTTCAAGTCCCTTTCGCTCCTTTGGCCTGTAAAACAACCAATTCCAAAGAATACATCAGTATATGGACAAAGACTTATAAAGAAATCATCTTCATGTTATAAAAGAAGGTAGTTAGTTATGAAATTTAAACAACCATTCACATATGAATTCAAACATGAACATCATAAACATAAAGAAGAAGCATATCAGGAACCAAGACGTGTTTCTTTTTTATAGACAAATAGAATGTAAAAAAGGAGTAATATCACCTCAGTAACCTTTTGCAGGCTCCAGGCAAAGCTTCCTTCCGGATCCGTCCAGCCTCAAGCCTTTAGCATATCTCCTTCCAAGACTCACTCCATGATGCCATAACTAGTGGATGAACATCAACACACAAGGCAACAAGGGTCCTGTACAAATGGGGGAAGTGCAGAAGGCAAACAAGGGTCTTCAAGACCTGGTCAAGGGAAAATTTTCAGTATAATAACCTTTCTCTCTCTTCTCTCCTCCCTTAGGCCTTCCCTTTGAGGTCTTTTTATACCTCTCCCAAAGTAGTTTTTTAGTTGGGAGTTGGTTGGGAACAGTTGGGCCATGGGCACTAATAGGTAAAACCCGCAATCTCCGCCTGAAAATAAGGAGTTTAATATTTTTTTAAGTGTTTTAATACATATACGCGGGTTGGGTATATGCCTACCCATGTATACACGCATTTAACTCAGGGCAATATCACGTACAAGGAATAAAACATTATTTTTTAAATTTGAGACCAGGTCTGGAAGGAGGGGTTGCCCTAGGCCATGAGTGCAGCAGTGCAGCATCACAAACAATAATAGTGAGTTTTGGAGCTATAACAAATGCCCCCTAAGATATGAGGTCAGAAGGGGTACATGATGGCCGAAATGTATTAAGTAAGTACATGGAAAGGAAATCTGCCAAAAACCGAGGAGTACTTCACTAGAATTTAGCCTGCTAAGCCACAAAAGGAGATCAGAAAGAAACATCGTCTGAGGCGGGCATACCCATGCTCAGAGAAAGCAAAGCATGTCCGCATATCAAGTACAAGCGAATCCACTAAGCATACAAGTGTAAATGATTGGAAAATACATAATGGATCATCTGATCATGATCGAACAAGTACATGTCTGAATATCACATATAAAACTGTCAATGATGCTAAAAGATACAACAGATCACTGATATCAAAGATTGATCCCCAAAAGGTACCAACTGAACATGATGGAAAAGGATGGTACTACACTGTAAACTCAGATGCCAGCATATAGAATGTTGCCATGACTGACTGCAACATATAAGGTGGAGTGGCATCAACTAGCAGCAACAGGAGCAACTGTCAAGTGAACCAATGAACGCTGATACAACTTGAGGTCTTCACCGACCACCGTGGTACATTTCTACACCATGGGAATAAATGATCTGAATTCGACCATTTGAGAAATCATTTGATTACCGGTCATTGATGTATACCGTTAACAAATGCGAGACTACTCACCGATAATGATAATGAGCGTCAAGGTACCCAGTACAATCCAACAAGTGCGAATAGATGAGCTGAAGTAGAACACCTGTGAGAATCTATCGATCAGGAGACAATGATGGTTTCCCACTGTCGATAGCAAAGGATCTGCCACTAATGACTGCAAACGCCAAGGTACTGCCAAATGGACTCTAGATCTTTTCCCCAGATCAATGAGTTGGATTCGATAGGGAAAGATCCGCTAGAAGGGAGGCATTAAGGCATCCTTCATCAATCTAGTGTGAGTGTAACTCGTAGGCCAATAATGTGGAAGGAATCGGATGAATGAGATGTAGTAAACCAACTGAAGTACGTTTTCAGCGTACACAAGATGTGGCTAGCGCACGACAGAAACCCTCTGAACCAACCAATAATGAAAGCTGACACAGAGGTGAGGTATCCACCAATAGGGTCAAATGGAAACCAAGGTACTGCATGAATCCCAAAGTGTGATAATGTAAGCTGACGTCAAACACAAGGGAAACCACTCAGTCAAAGATCCATGATATTGATTGATGCTGAGCACAAGGTAACCTATCAATAATGAAAATAGGGCCAGGGTGCAGCTCTAGGTCTGTCCTCAGAGTAAGATGTCGTCGTCGATTATGACAAGAACTGCCAGCAAGAAGTCAATGGAGACCTTCTCAAACCGGCACGAGTAAAGGACCAATATAACTGATGAGATAATAGACATGACACTGACAACCAGGGATGGCCGACTGAAAAATGAGTTAAGGGACACCGTAGAGAGGACGACTCAGGCTAACTTCCCTTGAACAAAAGCACGACTCAATGTGACTATATGGCAACATATGATGACTTTGTATAAGTTCATCATGCAGGAGGCATGAACGAACCCTCCATATGATTGGAAGAGATAACCAATCGGTGGAGAACTGACTCAATAACAAGGTTATGGCATACCTAAGTCAAACTAAATCCCGCCCAAACAGAGGAGACTTTGTTTTGAGTGCTTTGTTCAAGGGCGACATGACTGACTCTAGCTACCAATAATAAATGGAAATACTGTCACGTTCCCGCTCTTTTTGGAATATTTATTTTTTTTGTCTTTTTTTGTTAAGCTCAAAAAAGAATAAAAGAATGCTATGGTATAGTGGAAAGAATGAGTGTCGATGAAACAGATGATCTAGTTCTTGGGAATGGAACATTCCTATGCTCAATGCAAGGAGGCGAAAACTGGTCAGTGACGCTCAAAGGTATGTTCCTTCCACGGGTCAAGGTGTGTCAAGTTGCAGAAGTCAAAAGTATGCAAGGTTGATTTTGCAGTCGTCATGGTCAAAAGTTGGCTTAAACACGAGTCCAAGTGAAGCCGGCTCTAGGCCAAAAGGTGAAAATGGTCAACATGCAATGCGGTAGTACAACTCAACACAAAGGAGCCTCTAGGGTATAAGGCCAGAACAAAGCAAAGAAGCTAAGAGGAATGAGTCTTCAACGCATAAGTCATGGTGGGACTACAGAGGACTCTCGAGCCTACTCAAATTGGAGCAGCATGGGCAACAAATGTCAGTGATGTGCTAACTATGATGCCCATGTAAAGGATGGCTCTACCATCGTGTCATGATTTTAAAAATTTGCGAGTGAAGATGGCTTATGAACCATAACACGATGGGATTGACCCTATGGCAGATGTATCGATAGATGGAGGCTAGTATGCATGATGCAACGGAAAAATGATGTCCCTAACCTATATTCCAGTGAAAAAATGATGCCTGCCATGACGGGTCAGCAGTCATGGAACCATCTCGAAAAAGTCGAAAATGTCGAAAATGTCCATTTTTACAAATTGAGTTGGAGAGCAAATATTTGGAGCAAAAGGAGCAAACTTCCTGTGTGCCAAATTAGACCGTTCAAATTCTTCAAAATCTTCCAGGTAACTCTTATACTTAGCTTGCAATTCATTGTGACTAGTTTTAGGATTTTTCATTGATGTTTCACCGTTGAACCATTGTTCAAAATTTCACCGCGGCGTATACGTGGGTTGATAATATGAAACCCGCGTACACGCGGGCCCTATACGTGACTTTGTATACAGTAACCCGCGTATACGCTGTGAATCAATTTTAATCAAAAACTAACGGTTGAAACTCAATTTATTCTCAGGATGCCGATCACATGGCATGAAAGAGAACATGCAACGATGGATAATGAAGTTATGAATGATCCTCAAGCCTTAGATGCTTTATGGGGATACGGCTTGCTCAAATTCTTCAAAATGCCAAACATGAAAGCCAATGTATGACTACTTGAAATGCTCATTAACTATTGGGACGTCAAGGAGGAAGCCTTCATGATTGATCAAATGCCACTCAGAGTAGAAGTGGAGGATATTTATTTTATCACGGGCCTTTCCCAAAGGGGAGAGGTAGTATAGTCCTGGGGTAGGACACGGAGCAGCCTCACTATAGAGGACTATGTACAAATATACTGCCCAGGACATCCCAAGAAAGTTGGGAGCCAGATATCTAGTGCACATGTGGCGAGTTTATCACTGAGGATCATCTTGTTCACCATAGCTCGAGTGAATGGATCGTCCTCTCTGCATCAGGCATCAGGCTCACCATGAGCGTGGCAGTGGATTTTCTCACTACTGTGTTTAACTGGTGTACTCCTCTTCTAGCCAGCATGAAGAGCCAGCTCACTTCTATTAAGAAGGGACAGACCAAGAACTTTGGCTACGGGACTATCTTGTGCACTTTCTTGTTCGAGAGGATTCTTGCACTCCACCCCAGGGTAGCAGTTTCCATCAACACCTCATGCGATCCACGCATGGACCGGTGGGCTGATCTGATGAAATGTCTGGGGGGTGGGGAGGTTCTGAGGACTTCTTTTGACAATGACTTCTTCACCTGGTGGGATCAGTAGATTATTGCTGTAGATGACTGCCCCTATGCTGGGCTGGACTTCCGAGGAGATCCTGACCTAGCATTACCGCCGAACGCAGCATGGGGCGAGATTGGTAAGGATTTTTTTGATTTTATGATTTTTTTGGATTTTTCAAATATAATGATGCATTTTGAAAAATATTTTTTGATGAGATTCAAATGACTAATATAATGATCATGACCTAGATATTGGGCCAGTATGACCAGATGGACTCCCGCGGCACAGACGACGCGGCCAAGGAGCCGAAGAGGCGGCTGCTGAGACGGAACGAACTCTACACAACGTCCAGCGACACTTGACGAGATTGAGTTGTCGAGTACTGATAGCTGCTATAGAGGACCTTCCTGAGGATATGCAACATCATGTGGTTGGCATGCCACATGACTGGGTTCGCACTTTTCGGCGTGTAGGCAACACGATAGTTACCTACTTGGCCGCTCATCCTGAGCTAGGACATTAGATATGCCGGACATGATTATGGGCATTTGAGTCCCAATTTTGTCTATTTTTGGACAACATATGTACACTTGAGATGCTTTTATGAT
>APFE030007517.1:5555-79415 GCA_000404065.3 Pinus taeda | reverse complement strand
CCTGCCATGACGGGTCAGCAGTCATGGAACCGTCTCGAAAAAGTCGGAAAATGTCCAAAATGTCCTGAAAAGAAAACCAATCTCGACACTGCGAGCTCCCAAGTTAAAAGTCACATGAAACCAATCAAAATGAAATTTTGAAACAAAATTTCATTTTCAAAACTTATAAATAGAATTTTGGACTCACCATTGTTACTATTCAACTTGGAGAGCAAATATTTGGAGCAAAAGGAGCAAATTCTTCATACGTCGATTTCGAGCGTTCAAATCCCACAAAATCTTCCAGGTAACCCTTATACTTAGCTTGCAATGCATTGTGATTAATTTTAAGATTTTTGATTGATGTTTCACCGTTAAATTATTGACTAAAATTTCGGTGCGGCGTATACGCGGGTTGGTAATGTTAAACTCGCGTACACGTGGGCCCTATACGCGACTGCGTATACAGTAACTCGCGTATACGTCGCGAGATAATTTAAATAAAAACTAACGGATGAAAGCTCAATTTATTTTCAGGATGACTATCACATGGCGTGAAAGGGAACATGCAGCGGTTGACAATGAGGTTATGAACGATCCTCAAGCCTTAGATGCTTTACGAGGATGCGGCTTGTTCAAATTCTTCAAGTTGCCGAACATGAAAGCCAATGTGCGACTGCTTGAACTACTCATTAGCTACTGGGATGTCGATGAGGAAGCATTCATGATAGATCAGATGCCACTCAGAGTGGAAGTTGAGGACATATACTTTATCACGGGCCTTTCCCAAAGGGGAGAGGTAGTACAGTCTCGGGGCAGGACGCGGAGTAGCTTCACTATAGAGGACTATGTACAGATATACTGCCCGAGGCATCCCAAGAAAGTTGGGAGCCAGATCTCCATTGCACATGTGGAGAGTTTATCACTCAGGATCATCCTATTCACCATGGCACGAGTGAACGGATCATCCTCACTGCATCAGGCGTCACGGCTCAATATGAGTGTGGCAGTGGATTGTCTCAACACAATGTTTGACTGGTGTACTCCTCTTCTGTCCAGCATGAAGAGCCAGCTCACTTCCATCAAGAGGGGACAGACCAAAAATTTTGGTTATGGGACCATTTTGTGCACCTTTTTCTTTGAGAGGATTCCGGCACTCCGGCCCAGGGTAGCAGTTTCCATCAGCACCCCACACGATCCACGTATGGGTCGGTGGGTTGATCTGATGAAACGTCTAGGGGGTGGGGAGGTTCCTAGGACTGCCTTCGACGATGATTTCCTCACCTGGTGGGATCAGTAGATCATCGCCGTCAACGACTACCCCTATTATGGGCTGGACTTCCGAGGGGATCCAGACCTAGAATTACCGCCAGATGCAGCATGGGGCGAAATCGGTAAGAATTTTTTGATTTTATGATTTTTTCGGATTTTTCAAATATAATAATGCAATTTGAAAAATATGTATTTTTTATGAGATTCAAATGACTGATATGATGATCATGATCCAAACATTGGGCCAGTGCGGCCATATGGACTTCCGCGGCACAGACGACGTGCCCGAGGAGCCGAAGAGGCGGCTGCTGAGACGGAGAGGACTCTACACAACGTCCAGCGACACTTGACTAGACTGAGTTGTCGAGTACCGATGGCTGCTATAGAGGACCTTCCGGAGGACATGCAGCGTCACGTGGTTGGGATGCCACGCGACTGGGTTCGCACTTTTCGGCGTGTGGCCAATGCTATAGTGACCTACTTGGCCGCTCATCCTGAGCCGGTGCATTAGATATGCCGGATATGATTATGGGCATCTGAGTCCCAATTTTGTATATTTTTTGGACTACATATGTACATTCGAGACACTTTTATGATGATATATATATATATACAGTTGACTTTTTGATGCTTTGATTTTATGATGAATGATTGATGTTACAATCTAATGCTTGATTAGCGATAGAATCAGCTAACCAATTATGATATCTTGGAATATGCAAATAATTAATATAAATAAATGATCTTTGCAACAACCTCACTCTTAAATACTGGCGATATAAACATGGATCCCTTACCCGATAAATGTTATTTAATTGAGACACTATCAATTGAGAACCGAGATACACTACTAACGAGTCGATCCCATAAGAGATTGCCTCGGATAGTAAATTAATAACGGCAGTATAATCACCCATATTATTCGAAGTAGGACCAATGCATACACCTCTTGATACCATCAATTTACCATTTGGATAATAAAGTACCCAAGCTGCGGAAGCGAGATTCCGAGTGTGCTGACTAGCACCATCGGCGAACCCAAAATAGACCAAGTCATCCATCAACACCTGCAACGGCAGACCAAAAAGTGATGACATCACAAAACTCTCGGTGATATATGTACAAATATACATAATATACAAAGAAGCCATTGCCTAACTTCTACTTAAGCAAAGTACTTCTTTAGGTAGAGCCCGTTTCGGGGCTCTGCCAACTTGTTTCCCTCAAAATCGATTAACTCATACGACCCTTTTTCAAAAACTCGTTTAATAATGAAAGGACCGTACCACATAGGCTTAAACTTGCCTGCCCCCAAGGCATCTTTATCTTGGTCATAGACCAAGACAAGGTTGCCTTCAGAAAAGACTCGAGGACGGACAGATTTATCATACTGCGTTTTTACCCTTTTCTTATGGGCCTCATTCATCGTGGCGGCATCTCGACGCTGCTCACCGAGATGTTCCAAGTGAAGGAGGTGCTCTTCGAGACTCGAAGTCTCTGGAAGAAGCTTTACAACTAACTTAAGAGATGGAATTTCACATTCGATCGAAAAGATAGATTCCATCCCGTAAACTAAATGAAAAGGCGTAAAACCAGTAGCAGTCTTTACGGAGGTACGGTATGCCCAAAGAGCCGAATACAACATGACATGCCAATTGGACCGATTTTTGTCGATTGTCCATTGGAGTATCGTCTGAAGAGTTTTATTGACTGCCTCAACCTGTCCATTGGCCTGAGGATAATGAGGAGACTAATGCTCTTGACGGAAACCTAATTTAAGAGCCAATTCAGACATGAGTTGATTCTGGAAGTGACTGCCATGACCAGTGACAAACTCTCTCGGGACACCGGATCTTGAGATAACTTGATTGAAGAGAAACAAAGCTGCCATGTCACTATCGTTTTTATAAGTGGGCATGGCTTCGGCCCACTTCGTAAAGTAGTCTACAACCACTATAATGTACTTGTGATTCGCTGCTGAAGGCAGATTACAAGTTGTAAAATCAATACCCCACTTAGTAAAAGGACCGACTGTGACAACGGGAAAAAGAGGAGCTCGATGAGCACGCATCTTTCGAGTAAATATTTGACAAGGGTGGCAACGTTTGACTGCTTCCACACAGTCTTTAAAAAGTGAAGGCCAAAAATAGCCCGCCCGTAAGATGTGCTGGGCTGTAGCAAGCCCTGATAGATGACCACCACAAGCTCCACTGTGGCAATCATTAAGCACAGACTCTGCTTCCTCCGAGGTTAAACAACGCCGAAGGATTGAATCAACCGCTCGACAGTATAAGGTATCACCAATGATAACATAGTTCTTAGCCAGGTGACGTAATTTACGACGTTCATCCTTGGAGAAAGTGGAGGGAAACTTCGAAGTCTGGAGATAGACAATGATATCTCCATACCAAGGGTCGAGTGAAGAGATGAGGAATAAATGTTCATTGGGAAAACTTTCCTCATAAATAGTATCCTCTCCACAAGGCAGCTCAAAAATTAGCTCAACGAAAACCATGGATTTCTTAGACTTTGCAGACAAGAACTCGAGATCAAATTATTGCAAGATGACTATGCATCTATTATATTTGCCCCCAATCACTCGCCTATTGAGGACAAATTGAAATGGATTGACCGCCGCTAAGACAAAAGTTTTGCGTAGCAAGATATAATGATGGAGCCGCTGGACAACATGAACAACTGCCAAGGCCAACTTCTCAACCGGAGAATAGTGAAGTTCAGGACCTATTAAGCCTTGGCTCAAATAATAAATCACATGCTCGGTGAGAGCATCGTCCTCCTGAACTAGAACCATACCAATGGTTGATTCTGCTGCTGCGAGATATAAAAGGAAGTCTTTGCCATAATCTGGTAGACTCAAAAGCGGGGTAGAGACTAGTGCTTTTTTCAAAGCATCGAATGATAATTACGCAAAGTCATCCCATACAAATGGAACTCCTTTCCATAGCAAATGCATGAACCCTTTAGTGATCTCGGCATAGTTCGCTATAAACCGCCTTAAGAAATTAGCCTTCCCTTGAAGACTCTAAAGTTGATGAATTGAGAATGGGGGAGGCAATTGAATTGTTGCCTCAACCTTGAAGGGATCAACCTGAATCCCTTCATTTGACACAATGAACCCTAACAACCAACCGGACGTAACCACGAAAATGCACTTATTGGGATTCAACCGAATTTTATAAAAACGACACCATCTGAAAACCATTCGAAGGTGACTAGGGTGATCAGTTCTCTTTCGAGAATGAGCAACAAGATCATCCAAGTATGCTTCGATGACGTGCTTGATGTCATGGAAAGCATATGACATGGCCCACTGAAAGGTGGCTCCAACATTTTTAAGACCAAAAGGCATCTTTCATATATGCAAAGGTATCACAAGGACATATAAAGGTTGTCTTATGTTGATCTTCAGGACGGATAGAAATTTGATTATAACCAGAGAATCCATCCATGAAGGAAAAAATCTCATTACCCGCACACTTGTCGGTAATCTGATCAATGAATGGTGTGGGGTAATTATCTTTGGGACAAGCCTTGCTTAGGTCCCTAAAATTGATGCATACTCAGATTGTTCCTTGCTTTTTATCTACAGGGACTGGATTAGAAACCCAATCAGTAAGAGGAACAGGGTACATGAAACCCGCCTTTAGCAGCTTCTCCACTTCCGCTTTGATAGTTGCTGCTTTCCTAGGGTTAACCAGCAGAAGCCTTTGATGAACTGGTTTGGCATTTTCATATGTCTTGATCTCATGTTGAATTATAGATGGGTCAATGCTAGGCATTTCTTCATAAGACCAAGAAAATACATCCCGAAATTCTTTGAACATGTCAGTGTAAATTTGAATTTCTTCAAGGGAACACTCAATTCCGATGAAGAGATTCTCGATCGTGTTAGGGTCCCTAGAGATGTTTATAGGTGTTGTTTTTGAAATCACCGACATATTACCTTCGGCACGAACGTGTGCTGGAGCCAAAGGGTTTGACACCGTACAAACATCACTAGTACAGAGCTCGGAGAATCTATATTCTACCTCTTGCAATGGAGGAAGAAAGTATGAACGGTGGTGTAAATCTTCCCAAGGTCGATCTATACCCGTCATTGCTTCAAGAATTGCTTCTTCCAAAAGTAAAACTGAATCTAAGTAGTCCAAAGAAGAGGTAGAATCAAGGCTCCAAGCGGGGGCTGCATCGCCATCTAACTCCTCTTCGGAAAAAGGAGTAGAATGGTCATCTGCAGAGTTGACGATAGACTGATATCTAAGCTCAGCTGCAGATATAGGAAATGCCATTCCATTTCCTTTTCCTTCAACTAATGTGGTCGTAGGTGAAGGCAAGGTCCAAGGGTCTAAAAAATAACGAGTCTGGAAGAACTCTTCTCGAGAAGACTCCTTAGATGACGAAATGGCATTGATTTTAGCGATAGGAGAGGGAAACTCAAAAGTACCCATCAATGAGGAATACATCCCTACTCCTAGATTCTTAGTAGGTAGACGAGGGTTATCCACTAACAGAACAGTAGAGTCAGAGCTTGCTTGAGGATCAACTGGACAATAATCCAATTGATCAACCTTCACAATTTTCCCCTCATGAGGAAAGAAAATGACACGAAACAGAGTCGAGACAATGGCATCCATTTCGTATACCCAGTTCCTTCCTAGGAGGAGATTATAGTCTAGGTTAGCATCTATGACTTCTACTTCAATATTAACAACCTTCCCTCCAACACATATAGGAAAGGCTGGGATAATCCCATGCAGCTTATGAGAATGGCCATCGAATGCAGTCAAGATGGTAGGTGAAGGAACAGCCGAAGGCGATCCAATAGCCTTCCAACATGACATCGACATGACGCACGTGGAAGCCCCTTCATCAATAACGGTACGAAAAACGTTAATTTTCCAGTATGTAGACTTTATTTGAAAAGCCATATGATGAGGGAGTTTCTTTTTCACATTTAACATGTCGAAAGTGAGCACTAAAGAATTAGTCAATCAACTGCTCCAATCGCGGAAAGTAAAGCACTTCTCTGAGCCGGACACGACTGGAGAAACTCTAAAGTGGACATAGCACATGGACTTTGAGCCAGATCTTCCATAATGGAGTAATTCTGGGAGGCCCTAGCATTAGGATTAATAATCGCGCATTTAGCGAAACCTTTCGGTATCCATGGTATAGTCTCAACAGGGGGTCGCTCAATATGAAAGTCAGTACTTCCGGGAACATCCTTGTCCTTGGAAGTTTTGGCTTCACCATAATCACGTGACCGAGTAGCCACATGGACGTTAGAACCCATCATGAAAACATTCGATGATTTTTCCCCTTCTTGGTTGCCCCTGTGGAGGTTCCAGGGTTTGAACTCGCGCCAGCAAGAAGTTGTTGCCCTTGGGGAAAAGGGTTGGTTAACACAGATTGGGAACTAGAAGTCCCTTGCTGCCCTAACAAACGCTGAGCATCTTCAATCTTGGGGCAAAGATGAGTTAAATGGTCTCCACTGCACAACTTGCATGGAAACTTTACTTTCCTTTTCGACTCATTTCTACCACCACCAGCATTATTATCGGATTTATTTGCATCAGGGTTCCCATCCTGGTTCTTTTTCTTACCTCGTCCTTTCTTTTTTCAATTGGAATTTTGATTTCCTTTGGGGTTATCAGATTGGATGGAATTAATCAAAGAATTTTGGGAAGCCATAGGGTTAGACGATGTGACTTGGTTGTTAGAAGCAGTTAGTAAAGACAACTGCTGCAATTGATTCAACAAGTTCACCGTATTCGTGTCTACCGACCCAACAATACCATCCACATGGGGACCTAGCTTTGGCTTAGCTACGTCAACCTTAGACCGAGGAGCATCTGGCAAGTACTTTTGTGGGATCCCAGACTTAGAGTAGATCAATTCTAATTGTTGGGCCCTAAAAATGGCTTGCTCCTAAGAATAGACCCCAGACATGGAGACATCCTTGGAGATCTCAGGTATCAAAGACTTCAAAAATGACTCGAGACGGTACTCCGGAGGGATTTTGGCTTTAATGAGCCTCTTTCTCCGTCTCCATTCCTAAATATGATTAGAAATATGAGTTTCCCTATCCTGACGAAAAGTGGCCAATAGTTCGGTTCCGGCATCATACGGACATGCAATTGAAAATGGTTTAAGAAAATATTGGCTAAGTCAGTGAATGATGTAAAGCTACCCCCAAGCAACTCTATATACCATTTGGCCGCATTACCAGTCAAGGTGCATTGAAATAGTCTCAACCTAATCGAGTCATCGATCAGGGAGTTCGATGAGCACCACAAGTGGAACGTGGTTACATGGTCGCCTAGGTCCTCACCACTCTTCCCTTCGAATTTTGGAATGTCCGAAGGGAGTTTAGTTGGGACCGAAGGCCAAGCCGGATTGTACTTGATTGGGTCATTAGTTAACTTAGTGAGATCTGGCAAGTTCAATGTTGCCAGAAACAGAAGTCTAGGAGGAGCTTGAGGATTCCACCTTGACTGGGCAGAACTCCCAAAGCTCTGAAAAGATTGGCTTGGATTTTGGAAGGCACCAGGCTGCCCAAAGTAACCAGTAGAACCCGCTGAACCAAAAGGCAATCCTTGTGATCCAGCAAAACTCAGAGTTTGACCAACTCCGACCATATATCCACCATACCCAGCAAAGTTTCCTCCTAAAGGATTATAAGGAGTTGATAACCCCTGATATGGATTCCAAGTCAAAGCTAAAGGAGGAATACTTTGGAATGAACTAACTGTGTTATATGGCCTATTCCCATATTGGCCGAAAAATGGATTCCCAGTTTCGGCACTACTAAGCCCAGGGTTATTCCAACCTTGGAAAGGATTGCTGCTTTGTCCTATAGAAGAAAAAGGCATGGATCCTATCATTGGGTTGGAATGTGGTATATGACCACTTCCGAATGGAAAACCTTGGAACGAAGCCGATCCACTCATCATAGACGCGGCGGCCCCGAATGGAGCTGAAGGAATGCCCTATGAATGGGCACCAAATGGGAAGAATCCATAACTAAAAGCATTAGTTTTGGAATTTCCACTCGTGGACAGAATGGAGGTAGACCCAACAAAAGACGTGCTAGCAAAAGATCCAAATAAAGAAACGAAGGGGATGGAAAGAATCCTCCCCCCCTTGTACAGATATGGGAGTTTGTACAGTCGTAGCACTTGTAGAAGCCATGCTTCCAGTAGTGGTCATCGAAGATAAGCGCGTAGCGTAACCTCGACTTGACGGTCTATGCGTCGGAGTCCCAACGTATTGTAATACGTGTGGATGACTAGACGATAGGGGAGAATTCGAAGCCGCTAACGACTCTGAAAGTTCTTCTACCTCTATGTTATCCTCCGCTTGTAAGCGAACTCAAGAAAGAACTGGAGTGTTCCTCTCTTGCTCCACGGAAGTACCAGGCCTTGCTTGAATACTAATGCCCCCAAGAGGAGGATCAATCCCCGATGCGTCAATTGCCATGGGACGAAACCCACTAGTATTATTACCTCTGTGCCTTCTCGGAGAAGGCTCTAAACTCGGTGGTGAAAGACCATGAAGTCTTCGAAACCATCTAGGAGATCGGTCAGCCACTTTGAATTTCTTGTTTAAAATCTAACTAAAGACTCAAAAAATTGAAAGCTAGGCCCACTAAGAGCACAGAGCACCCACTATAAAGTCCCTAAAGATACATCTAGTCAAACAAATTCCAAGTATTTCCGCTCCGGGTGATTAGTACCGGACACCAAAATACGAGAAAGTGAAATAAGGGGCCTTCCGAAGATAGTCTGGGATGATGAGGGCCCACGTCTATCAGTGAAGGTAACAGAGGAAGTTACACTGACCTCCTAACAACAACCTGCGCCGGTGCAAGCCCCCAAGCTTCGCAAGGGTGCCCTCCAGTAGTACTATTGAGAGTGATGCAACGTCGACCTTAGGTGCCATGGGATTCCCCTCCGCAGCCACCTATGTAGTTCCCTAGGAGTAGCAACTATGGATACCAACTTGTCGTAGAAGCCAGGCAGACCAGTCGTGAGGTAAGTTCGGACAAGTAGGAGAGGGGGTGTCTCTCTTCCCTGTCTTCACAGACCCTCGTGCTTAACTCCTAGATCCGGAGCTTTCCTGGTCTTCCTAACGCTATTGGATTTTCTCTCGTTATTCAGACTCCTATGTTTGACGGTTAAATGGCCTTAGAGAGTTAACTCTCCACTCACCTAATCCAAGGCCCTAAAATCCTAAAACTTGTTGGTGTATTTAACTTAAAAGAAAAATTTCTAGTGAATTTTAGTTAGCGCTTGATTTTAACATGGGTTGTTCTTTAAGTCAGGGGATGATGGAAGTGAAACTAGTGGTGTTTTTTCGGCACAAAAGAAATTAATAAAACCTAACTATATGCATGTGCACTTGTCTTTGTTTTTCGATGAAGAGTAATTTCTATAGGGTTCGAGGAAAACTTCTAATGAAACAAACTTTTCTTTTCTTTTCGTTAATTCACACTTCATACTCACAAAAGTTAACAAAGCTATGTATGCCTAAAGAGATGCAAATCTATCCTAATGCAACAACTATATGCTTGATGCAAGATTCAAAACAACTCTAAAAACAAGAAATGAAAGTTTCTTTGCTTATCAAATTTTCTTTTGCCACTTAGAATGTCTAGATGGAATATGAGACGCTACCATTCATTTCATCTAAACACTAAAAACAAAACTCAAGACAAACATAAAGCACTTCCATTCACTAAAAGGAAACTAAATGAAAAACAAGTTCAAGAAAGAAAAACAAAGTCTTTCAAAAAAATTTCTTCAAAATAGCAACAAAAAAGTCTTTTAAAAAATGCTCTCAACAAAATTGAAACTCTGCGATTGAAACAATAAGCAACAAACACTTTTGCAAGCTAACACCATACAATGAATGAAAACTCAACGAAAATAAATGTGTTTAAAGATGCTTTTTAACAATCTAAAGCAGCAATGAAAGCTTTGGTAACAAAGACCAAAAAAGATCAAAAAGACAATTTCAAGAAAGTATCAATTGACAACTTTCATGAAACAAAGAAGTAGATGGTCACAAAAACCGGTTTTGTCAAGCAAACAAAAGTCACCAAAAGCAAAATTCAACACAAAGGTTGATAAAAATCTTCCTGCTTTGATAAATCAAAGCAGCCAAGATTCCAACAAGAAATCTTGCGTGCTTTTAGCAAAAAACAATGACGCTTGCAAAAACAAAACAAGACCAATACTCCTTATAATCAAAGAGAAATCAGAGTAAGACGCTTGCTGTAAAACAAACAACTGATACTAAAAAAATGAATGTTTCAAACAGAATCAAACCACCAAGCAAACCTTCAGAGACAAAAAAATTTATAAATCTTGAAAATTGCAATATATACGCAACTGTACTTATGTGCAGATTGCGTGTATACACGACTGTGCCTGAGGAAACCTGCGTATACGCGGGTTTACTTCAGGAAACAAGCATACGTATGCTTTTGTAACTAAGGAAAACAACGTATATGAAAGATTTCAAGAAAAATAAAAAGCAAACTGAAGAAACTGGCAAAACTTAGAATTCAAGAACATACCAGACAGTAACAGCAAACCAACAAGCAACTGAGCCCTGATTGGCTTGACAAACACCCAAACTAGGAACAACAAGAGTGTTGTCCCCAGTGGATTCGCCAATTCTGTTGAGGGAATTTCTCCCCTAGGGATTTTGGGTGGAAACCCTAGCAGACTGAAAGTTGTCTAAACGGAGAAACACACATTCACACAACCATTATGCTATTAAAGGTAAATTCTATAGTAAGAGGGGCGTACCTCAGGTCCTACGTTCGAGAAGTTCCTTAAGGGTCCAAACCCTTCTTCAAGTCCCTTTCGCTCCTTTGTCCTGTAAAACAACCAATTCCAAAGAATACAGTAGTATATGGACAAAGACTTATAAAGAAATCATCTTCATGTTATAAAAGAAGGTAGTTAGTTATGAACTTTAAACAACCATTCACATATGAATTCAAACATGAACATCATAAACATAAAGAAGAAGCATATTGGGAACCAAGACGTGTTTCTTTATTATAGACAAATAGAAGTACAAAAGGAGTAATATCACTTGAGTAACCTTTCGTAGGCTCCAAGCAAAGCTTCCTTCCGGATCCATCCAGCCTCAAGTCTTTAGCATATCTCCTTCCAAGACTCACTCCATGATGCCATAACTAGTGGATGAACATCAACACACAAGGAAACAAGGGTTTCTTGTACAAATGGGGGAAGTGCAGAAGGCACAAGGGTCTTCAGACCTGGTTAGGGAAAAATCTCAGCATAATAACCTTTCTCTCTCTTCTCTCCTCCTTTAGGCCTTCCCTTTGAGGTCTTTTTATACCTCTCCCAAAGTAGTTTTTTAGTTGGGAGTTGGTTGGGAACAGTTGGACCACGGGCACTAACAGGTGATCAGCAGGTAAAACCCACGATCTCCACATGAAAATAAGGAGTTTTATATTTTTTTAAGTGTTTTAATACATATACATGGGTTGGGTATATGCCTACCTGCGTATACACGCGTTTCACTCAGGGCATTGTCGCGTACAAGGAATAAAACACTGTTTCTTAAATTTGGGACCAGGTCTGGAAGGAGGGGTTGCCCTAGGCCATGAGTGTAGCATCACAAACCATAATAGTGAGATTTGGAGCTATAACATCTACCAGTGCCAGGCACATTTCCTCCTCAACAACCGCATTCAACAGATAGTATGGTCTTGAAGGAAAATGACTGAACTCGAGTAAATAATTGCATTTAATAGTTATGGGATTTCATCCTATACGACACCTTAGCCACCTGAGAGGATAGTAGAGCATAGGAAAAAGATCAGAATTATCCGCTGAAGCAAGCAAATGCACCAAAGACTCCATCAAGCAGTTAAAGTGGTTGGTGGTCAATTATGACCCCTCCATACTTAGAATGGCTGAGTACCTTTGTAATGAAACTCTATATATACCCAGAAACAAGATGTAATTAGGGTTGATGGTTGATGTTTTGATGTAAGGTTCAACTTCTAGAGACTATAACTACTTTGATACTTGCAGTGTCTCGTCTTCATTTTCAGCTAATACAAGCTTATTTTGCTATTATTTACTCACTTGCCATTCTTCTTCTGTTCTAGGTTGTGCCTGATACGTTGTTTTCCTGAACTCTTGATGTTTAGCATTAGAGGAGCTGTCATCCTATCTCTGTGTTAAAGTCTTGTAGGTATAAGTGAATGAGTTATTCAAGTTTGTTTTCACCTAGTGCCAGAGAGCTATCATCCTATCTGTGCATTTGGGAATTAGATTTGCAGACTTCTTTACTGGTTGCAGCCGGCCATCACAGGGCCCTGTGCATCTGCTAGTGTGGTCAGTATTCTCCTTATTCACCCAATCCTTAAACTGTGAGTAATTGGTGGTCTAAAGCCTTGTAGTCTGGGGGTGTTCACGCATGTCTAGAGTTAAGCATAGTAGAAGTGGTTATCTGGCTTGAACAAGCATCATTCCTTCCATTCATCCATTTGCAACAATAAGTTGAATTTTTAATGTTCCTGAGCATCTCCGAGCTACAACCTAGGAGAGTTTCTTGGGGTGATAACATTAATTGGGGCCATTGCCAGGGAGAGGAGATTGAAGCTCAACTTCCCTGGGAAAATGACACAGCTCTAGCTTTGATGATAGACAAAGCCTGGACACATTTCTAGTTGTAATCATCTATCTGACGACTCTACTAGAAGATCAACCTAGTGGCGACTCCACATTACAGTTCTAGATTAGTTTGTGAGGCATACCCAGAGAAATCCTTAGAAATCACCAGCTGACCAAGTGCCTGACCCTGAGAAGATTGTTAAGCAGAAGAAAACATCACTGAAAAGAGCATCGGGATTAGGTAAGCCTAAAAAACCTTATGTATCTATGCAAGAAGGGCCTATAGCTGAGAATATATAGTTTGAAGATATAGAGCCTAGCATTGTTAATGAAGAAATACCCTCTGAGATTCATAAAACTCCTTGTTCATTTAGTTCCCCTTCGGATCTCTGTCCAAAGAAGGCCTCTCATACAGTGCATCATATTTCTTTGTCTGTGTCATCTATTTCATTACTTTCTACCATCCAATCTGCCAGTATCTTTCCACCCATCCCAGTCATGGCAGGGCAACAAGAACCCACAAAGATGAAAAGAATCATAGTTGTTAGGCATGGACCCCTGGTCTTTCCTATCCCTTTGAATGCCATGCCTGCCAGATAGTATCAGAAATATATGCCCAAGTTCACTAGTACAGAGGGAGTAACAGCTGAAGAACACCTTGAATCTTTTTATAGTTATGCTGATAACCTAGATATCAGTGAGGATGATGTGTGGATGAGAGTGTTTGTCTAGAGCCTTGATGGAGAAGCTAGAAAGTGGTTCAGATAATTGGCCCCTAGGTCTATAACATACATTGAAGCATTATATGATGTATTTCTGAAGTAGTGGGGAGATAAAAAAGACTTGCTATATTACCATACAAAATTTGGAAACCTCAAGAGGGAAGATGGGGAATAATTACATGATTTTAATAAAAGATTCAATCGTATGTATAGTAAGATACCAACTGAAGTAAATCCAACCCCCACCTCTTCCAAACTCACTTATGCCAATGCTTTTGACTCTGATTTTTTCCTACTTTTAAGAGAAAGAAGATGTGCTTCTTTGGTTGATATGCAAAATGTAGCCCTGGAAGTAGAATCAAACATCATGGCTACATAAAGGCTCGAAGGTAATGTTGAAAAGAGAAGATAGAGGGTGAGATCTCATCATCCTCAGATCCTAAGATCGATAAAATGGCCAGGATGATAGAGTCACTAGCCTCTAAAGTTTCCAAATTAAGGGTTTAGCAACATTCAGGGAAAGGGAAAGCTGCTTATACCTTTGCTCTTCCAAACCCAAATCCATATAAAGGAGCAAAGGAGCAGTCGCAGGTTTGGCAAAGAAACAAAGATGCAAACAAAGACCAAAGGGTGAAGACCCTTTTAAAAGTTATAGTCATGGAAGAAGAGCAGTTTGAAGAAGATGATGACATCCATGGTATGGAAGACAAGGGTAGTGTCCCTTTCTTAACCAAGGCTGCCTATGAGAAGTCATTATCTAAAGGCCCTGCTCATAATTTTGTTACATCTACAGAGAAACAAGCTTATAAGCAGAAGCAACTAGCAGCAAATCCTGTCATCCTCAAAGTTATAGCCATAGAGGTAAGAGGCCTTGAAGGTTACCCTTCTTATTTAAGTTTTCAATCAGAAATTGAGAAGCCAAGAATACACATGCCTCTTATTGGACTAGTGGAGAATGAGTCCTTTAGGAAATATATCCTTGAAGAGCCTGAGCCTAAATTCAGCCCAACTTCCCATGACTATGCAAATATTCAAATTGACCAACCTACTATTATCCCCAGCCCAGTGATTAAAAAGGGTGAAGTTAGTTCCCCATCATCTTATGTTTATCTATTTTTTCAAGAGACAATCCCTCATGATTGCTCCCTAGGCGCTGAGGCCAACCATTACTCAATGCCCAAGGATGATATGGATAATCTCAGTCTTGATATTCTGAAGCCTACCCAGTAGGCCTTCACACAACTTGAAAGGGTAGTTTTCTAGATCACAGAGGAAGAAGGTGCACAAATTTGGGACACCTCCTTGGATGGGGCTTGTTCTAAGAAAGCTGCAGGAGCAGGTGAAGTCTTTTTGTCCCCCACACAAGAATGCATTGATTTACCATTTATATTAATTATGTAGGCCACAAAGGACATAGTCGAGTACACAACAACCCTTATTATTTAGCAGGTGTACAAAAGTTTCCATGAAGAACATCCAAGGACGAGAGCATACAAAGAGCGGATGAAATATAAACCATCTCTACCTAATAAGGTCAAATGTCCTAAATGTTTTGAGGTAGACGATCAAATAAATCCTATTTTTCAAGTCTTTGATGAACCGAATGACATGCATATTGACCAAGAGAAGGAGAAACAATTTTGATGGCCCAGTAAATGGGCAGTTTTGAAAATTATGTTGTTTAAGGTATTTAGGCCTTAAAGTTGTAAATATGTTGTTTTATCAGTTTTAGTGTAAGCTTAATTAGACTCCATGCCCAATGGAAGAGTAGGAAATTTTACTCATTTGGTATGACAGGAAAGGAAATGATCTACAGTTCTTGAGACCTCACAGGGAGGATCTCATCCCCAGAAGGAGCTAGTGTTAGCTCTACTACATATCTTTGATTTCTAAAGGTCGGAAGTGAGCCTAGTCCTTGGTCATGCTCAAAAGAGACTCACAACGATCATTTTATCCTTCCCTTGCACCACTCATTCTCCCTTCATTAGTCCTAAAAACGTTTAATTCATTTACCGGGTCCAGGTTTAATCGCTATCGCAAGTCGCATCCATGTGTGTATAAAGGCTGCACCCCTCGACTTCCATCGATGCGATATTGTGATGTGATTTGATTGCAATTGCACATCGCCATACATAAAGGCCCAAAACTACCAAAAATGCCGATCCAACGACTCCCGTCGTGCCCGATAAAGTGACTTGCCCAATCACTCCTCTGCCGTCCAATCAGTTCCGTCAAGTTTGAACAGCCTTTGCACATTTTGTGCCCACAAAGTGATGGAATGTTAGCATGTGATGGAGAGTAGTTTTTCTCTCTCATTCATCACTACATGTCACACGCTGAATGGAATTGCATGCCCTCACCATTTTACCGCCTAATGCCCAAAGGTAGTGTGATCGAGACTGCTTATCGCTTAATCCTCTGTCCTCACCCGATAACTGTCGCGCACCATCCTCGCCCGGCCACCGTTGGATCAGTTCCGCCAAGATCCAATGGCCCACACTCGTTCTACTCCCACTTCTTCCAATATCCCCCGCCAAGTCATATCTACCATTTATCCTCCTGATCCAACAACTGACCCTTCTCCTTCTTCCTACTTGTCCACCTGCTATGCAATCCACCTCTCTTAACTATTCCATGCTCCCAAAGGATGAAGGTGACCTGTCTACTAATACCAAGTGCATTTCCTCCTCAAAAACTGCATTCAACAGACAGTATGGCCGAGAAGGAAAAGGACAGAGCTCGAGTAAATAACTGCATTTAAAAGTTATGGGATTTCATCCTATATGACACCTCAGCCACTTGAGAGGACAATAGAGCATAGGAAAAAGATCAAAATTATCCACTGAAGCAAGCAAATGCACTAGAGACTCCATCAGGTAGTTCAAGTGGTTGGTGGTCAATTATGACCCCTCCATACTTAGAATGGTCGAGTGCCTTCGTAATGAAACTCTATATATACCCAGAAACAAGATGTAATCACGGTTAATGGTTGATGTTTTGTTGTAAGGTTCAACTTTTGGAGACTGTAACTACTTTGATACTTGCAGCAACTCATCTTCATTTTTAGCTAATACAAGCTTCTTTGCTGTTATTTACTCACTTTCCATTCTTCCTCTATTCTAGGCTGTGCCTGATACGCTGTTTTCTTGAAATATTGATGTTTAGCATTAGAGGAGTTGTCATCCTATCTGTGTGTTAAAGTCTTGTATGTATCAGTGAATGAGTTATTCAAGTTTCTTTTCACCTAGTGCCAGAGAGATGTCATCCTATCTGTGCATTAGGGAATTAGATTTGCAGACTTCTTTACTGGTTGCAACCAGCCATCACAGGGTCTTGCACATCTGCTGGTGTGGTTAGTATTCTTTATATTCACTCAATCCTTAAACTATGAGTAATTGGTGGTCTAAAGCCTTGTAGTCTGGTAGTGTTCATGCATGTCTTGAGTTAAGCATAGTAGAAGTGGTTATCTGGCTTGAGCAAGCGTCATTCCTTCCATTCATCCATTTGCAAAAATAAGTTGAATTTGTAATGTTCCCGAGCATCTTTGAGCTACAACCTAGGAGAGTTTATTGGGGTGATAACACTGCCAGTCATCACTCCCAGTGAAAATTGCGCAATTTTCCCTAGTAGGGCTGCTCAGCCTAGGATTTATGTAGATCTAGATAGTAGTTAGCTACTCTGCCTAGAAATTATGGAACTCTCATGGGCATCCAGCCCAACTCCCAACCAGGAATGTGCATTTATCTTAGTAGTCGAATAACCTCTTGCATGTGCAACTAAGTTGACTGGTTTCCTCCAAGACCAAACAAAACAGACTTGCATGCATGGGCTTCTTCTCCCAAGGAAACATGCAAAGGCATCCCTTGTTTCAGGGATCTATTTTTCAGCAATTGGAGGTTACATGCAAGGATCACTTTAGAAATCTCCCAACAAGTGTCTCTTTCCCTAGATCTGTGGCATGCACGTCACAACCTCGATTTTATAAAAACTCATTGACCGAACGCTATAGGGCTCGTTCCTCACATCAACCTTGTAGATCTTCCATCCCACATCACATCTAGGAGCTGTCATCTCACTTAGCTCAGTTGTCTTGGGGTAAGCTCACCTTCCATGTCTTCTTTTACATTTCTAGCGCTTTCTGTGTTTCACTTTGTATGAACGTTGTCTGCTTGATTTTTGTGAGCGCCTGCTGTTATTCTCATACATATTAGCTTGTACTAGAAACATTTCAGTTTTCTTTGCTATCTCATTGTTGTTGCATGCATGAACTATTTTTCATGCACGGTCACCGATTTGGTGACTCGCCTCGCCCACATGCATGTTATTCCATTTTCTAAATCTGTCATTCACCATTTTCATGCATGGTCATTCACTTATGCTTACAGTCAGTATCACGATGCATTCACACTCACATTGGCATTCAGTAACCCATCAACGAGTCTAGGCAACATCGGCTCAGACTCTACCTTCATTGAGATAGCATTACGCAATCCTGGGAAGGAAGGCTCTGTCTTCCTCTCCAAAAATGTGCATTTCTTCCCAGGCACCATCCTCCAGGACTGTTTTGTGCATTTCTCAGGGATAGTGACTACTACCCTAGAAAATTGTGCAATGCAATCACTAAGCCTGCAACCATTGCCAGCTGAGATTGCACATTGTGCAATTATAGCAATCAACAACTAGACTGGACTGTGCATTGCATAGTTCTAGCAGTCAATTAGTCTCCCAACAACCCAAACTATGCCTTGCATAGTCTTAGCACTTAGTCTCTCGACCTCCTGGCCAAAATTGTGAAACCTTCATGATCAATCACATAGGTATGTTGCAAGTCATTTCTCAAGTTCATTTCGGTTTTCAACTGGCAGATTTCTTGCCATGAGTGTTACCATTTCTACAGGTATTGTAGGTGTTCATCCACCTCTCAGCAATGTAGGTACAATGGTTTCCAAGAGAGCAGAGTTAAAGACACCATTCAGAGCACACCTGGAGATGCAGCCGATCAAATGTCTATGAGCTTGCCTGCTCATGAAGATATCAAGTTGTTCATAGACAAGGACATCAAGATATGACACCAAGTAGCATCATGAATAGTAGGTGAAGGCAGCATATTGAATGCAATGAATGCAAGAGGAAGGTGTTGACAACACAAAGGCGGAACAAAGTTGCAAGCTCAAGCAGATCCACTGACAATGAAAGCAACTTTGGAGACTCAGGCTATGAGGTGACTACGCAACATGAAGATCGTGTGAAGAGAGAGAATGTAATAAAGAAGGAGTTTCTTATGCTGAAGCAGCAACTCAAGGAAGAACATGAAGCTGCACAGACAAATGAATGAGTTGCAGTAGTAACAGGAACAACAGGGGGTGCAACATGCACTCACGGATGAAACTGCGCCTGCACACGCTAAAGATCCATCACAACAGCAGGGATAGAGTAGACATGGTCAGCAGTGTTGTTGATCGCATGCAAGGGATTCAACATCATGCATGTCATTGTGTGCATGCATGCAATCCAACCCATTCAACACACTTACCAAGGCGGAGACAAGAAGCGAGTCCAACTAAAGCTGAACATGTACTTCGACAAGTTGATGCGCATGACCACCAACACACACTTGAAGATCAACACGGACACTATGCATCAATGTGTTGCTGATTCAGTTGCACCCAATAAGACCATGCACATGTTAGCAGATGAGTTGGATGAAGGAGCCAAACCAACGTACCGTTGCAATGAAGGAAAGAGTTCGCTTCAACAAGATGTCACCATGGGGTGCATGCACACAATCACATATGGCCAAGATTGGCATCAGCTCACCACCTTCACCATTACAAGCATGTCCAAGGGTTGGTATCATCACAACAGACTAAGTGTCAGTGATGTCTTTCATGGCTCGCTGAAGCGATGTTGTCTCACATGAGTACATGTGCATTGTAATGTTAATTCATGTCAAATGCAAGTAAAGTGTCAATAGTTGGATGTAACGGTCATATAGTAGGTGAAGAATAATGATGGTAGTTGAACTATCACAAAGGGGAATGTCAAGGGTCACCCCACTGTTTGCTATAAATAGTCCCTCATAACTCATTGTAGAGGCTTTTGGTCAGCCAAGCTTCCAATAAGACTATCTTGGAGAGAGCTTGGATAGTATTGTAATGTGCCTTGGCTTCTCCATTGCACGGAGCTAGTACATCTCTTTGGAGGAGTAAGCTGATGTGGCTATAACATTCCACTGTTGGGGCTAGCGGGTTTACATGGATGTATTGTATGGTTGAAACATACTCTTCTTTACAAAATAAGTGCCAACACATTTTTGTGCATATGTTGTTATTATAGTTGGGTTATTATAGTTGTTGTAGCAATGTCTATTGTTTAACTTACATAATTGTGTATGAATTGCTTTGTATCCAATTATATGAATCTTCTTGCAGATGTGCTGCTGGTTTAACCATCACTTTGGATTGTCGGCCGACTTTCTTTCCATCTTGTGATGCATCTTGGCTCATGTGTTCCCTTCCCATCTGAGTACTATCACAGGTTACCAAGGGTGCCTCTCATCTCAACCCACATGTGTTAGAGCCTCACATGCACCTTCCATGAGTCATTGCAGGCGTCACACCCTTGCTGCCAACAAAGTTATCTTACTTGCCTCTGTGGAAATCGCGGTCAAGGCATTACCATATAACCCACTGCTGTGACTTCTACACCAAATAGTCTAAGGCCTAATTGGGACTTCTTATGGGGGAGATCCCCTTGACATGTTTGTGGGTCCAGCATCGTCAACATAGTCCTTGACGCAGGGGGCGACTTTGAGAAGAGAAAAAGTAATATTTTCTTGATTGGAAAATCATGAACAAAAAAATATCCTACTAGTAGATTCAACCATTTATCTACTACATCTGCATCTATTTGGCCCTCAAATATGGTAATTTCAAAGTTTACTTGTACCTTAAAAGGTGTGGAGCCTCCAAAGTGGCTGTTGGATATGGATGCGCTGCCAGTGGGCAACGATTGAAGGATATGGGCAAAGTTATCCATCATCACGTTCCTTTGTTTCTTGAGGGCCTTGTCGAGCAATATTTTGATAAGACATTGTGCTCCCTCATCTTTCTTTTCTTCCCCCATGGGAGGCCATCAAGATTTCTGAGGCTGGTGTTGCAAAGGTTGACCAGTTCGAGCCCTAACTCCTTATATCTCGACATTGTTGGGGACCTACAAAGAAAAATAGAGAAAGTGCAGACTACTCTAATACCACTGATCCAAATTTAAATAGGAATGCAACAAATTATATATATAACCATAAATACAGAGATGTAACATAAATAACACTATCTTTCATTAATATCAAATAATGAAATATGCTTACAAACAAAATGGAAATGAGACTAGCTCGAGTGATGGTAATTTCTCTCTTGGAAGAGATGTGGCGGCTACATGCCTCTAAACTCTGTTACAATGAGTCTCAAAGGCCTATTTATTATTGAGAAATAATGGAAAACCCTAAACGTCCAAAAACCTAACCCTAGGAGATGAAGCGCCAAAATTGTGGGCCCTGTTTGGGTAAATTGGTACATCAACTTCCCAGGGTCATAACTTTGGCATATGATCTCCATTTGGCTATCATAATACATCATTTCGAAGATCTCGAAGAGAAGGTCAAAAGAAAACTAGCAAGCCAATTTGCGACATTTTCAGTCTATCTATTTTCCCTAAAAACGTTGTTTAGCGCCTCAATACAACTCCAGAAGTTCAGGACCCAAGAAACTACCAAAAATAGTAAATTGTGCCATAATTAAGGAAACCAAAAAACTGACACAGACAATGTGGGGGGTCCAAGTGGATGAAGTGGGTGGCCACTAATATCCACTAGATCAACGAAGAAGGGATTTTAATTATTTGAGCATAGGTTGGTAGGGTTTCTTGATACCTCACATAATGCACATGGTGGAGGTACCCTGAAAGAGGAATTATTGGGTTTTCAACCTTTTTTCCTTTTTTTCTACTTTTTGGCGGCCCCTTCTGGTGTCACCGTAAGTATGGTTCCTTGAGGTGTGGCTAAATGAATGTTCACTCTAGTTGAAGTGATGCCTGAGTTTGTTGACATGGCCTATGGGTCTAAATACCAAATAGGGATTTCGAGATCCATATTGGGCAATGTATGTGTTTCCATGACTTAGTGTGAGGAAAAACCAGGTGGGGGATACAAAGAAGTGTCTGATTTATTGCATATGGTAGGAATGTGGACTCACCAATCGTAGAAATGGGTGTGTCCTCAACTAGTTCTTGAGACAGGGTGGTGTCTGATGAAATCATCATACACTATAATAGATTTGACCTATGAATATATGAAATGATGCAAGTATACCTAATAACTGTAAATAATCTCAAGAGAATTACAAACACAAAATATAGAAATGCTACTTCATTAGTCAAAACCCTTAAGGTAGGGTAACACCATACAATCACTCCTTAAGGAAGGAGAACACTCCACAAGCCATATGTTTGTCCATACAATAATCCTTGACCTCTCTCCATGGTGAGTCTCTAGCCTCTATATAGGCTTCATACATATAATACCATGGGTCATTACCATGTGTCTCTCAATACCATATATCTAATACAATGAGCTTATCACATTATTGCTAACTACTTGTGGTCCCTTACATGATGTGGTTAACTACTTTATTTATTAACTATGACCCATCCCATTAATACATTATTCCCTTGGCTACCTCCCTCTTTACCCCATAATATCCCCCCTATGTATACTACATTCCACCCCCCTTAAACATATTTCGTCCCCGAAACATAAGAAGAACACAAATAATAAGATTTACTCAAAAGAGTAGTCCACTGGTACCATGCATGTGCATCTAGCCATCCCAAAGATAGGTGATTACTCGATCTAACCTGTGCCTCGCTTGCTTGAGTTGGGAGCTAATCCTAGGGGCTCCTTTGTGTTGATGTGATGTGGTTGGATCTTCACACCTCTCTATCTATTGTGCAGGGGTTGTTGTCCATGTTGCTAATTCATTGCCATTGTGTTGGTTTTTTTCTTGCTAGGGGATATGTGTGGTGATATTTTGAAGTTTTAACCAATGGTGTATATTTATTTAATTCACCACCTAATGGAGCATGATGGGTATCTGGTACACATTGTGGCACCTATAGTTGTTTCTTATCTTCCAGTATTACATCAACCACAGACTCGTCATCTGATGTATCAGTACCTGTAGCATTTTCTGCTTCAGCCTCCTTGGACTCTACTTGTTTACTGATGGAAATATCTTGTAATGTAATTTTCTTCTTTTTAAACCAGAGCTTCAAGAATTTCTTCTGCATATTAATATTGATAGTACCATCAGATTCCATCCAAGGGTGTCCCAAAACAACATCCACATTAAACATATCTGAATCATAAAAATTTGAATGCAATACATACTTGTCCATAAAAATCTTCAAATCCTTATAAAATTGAACATCCTCATTATCAACCTTTGTGTGCTCCATTTGTTTAGCTAGGACCTGCAACCTTTTAGCCAAATGAACACTGATAAAATTATGCTTGCTATTAGGATTGACAGACACAAATATCTTCTCTTTCTGAATACATCCTTGAACCTGTAATAAGAAGATACCATCAGAAAATAACCCCCTACACGTCTCATTCTCATGTTTTCTACCATGAGACCATTTGTCTAAAAGGACTTTTTCAAACTCTTCATTAGCAAGGCTTCAATGCTTCTAACAGTCAAGTGATTACCACCATATGGTAGCCTCCTCTCTAAAATTAGACCTTCCTAAAGGTCTCCAATATTGTCTAACTTCTCACTTTTCCCTTTTTATGAATTCTTCAATATTAAGGCCATCATCTTTTCCTGTAAAAATAAGCTCAATAGAAGCCATGAAGTAGAATGAGGAGAAATTTTCTTTTTACCTACTTTACGAGGCAAATCTAAAATCACCACAACTCGGTCAATATAGCTCAGAATATTTACTATAGCCTGTTTACAAAAATGGAACATTCATTCTACATCTTCCCATGTGATAGAAATTTTGATATAGGCACTCCGGAATTTTAGATTTTCACTGCAACTATCCCGCTATCACAAAAAATTCTGAAAAAAAGAGTTGATTTTAAATCAACAATATCTCCCTCATCCGAACTCTGATTCGACTGATTTTTTTTATTTTTATTTTTCAATTTGAGTAATATTTCAAGAGGATCCCAGATATGCATTTATTTTCTCAAATTTATTCACAAAACTACAAAAATTCACTAGAGATCCACCGTCCACGAATTTCATCAAAAACATTTTTGCACACAACTGATTTTTAAATTAGCGATATCTCCCTCATCCAGACTCTGATTCCACTGATATTTTTTTTGAATTTGAGTTCTTTTTTGCAAGGAATCCAGATCTACAATTTTTTTGTTGTAGATTTTTCACTCAAAGTTTGAGATCTGATCTGCAAACGTGCCATCCCAAAAAAATTCCTGCAAAAATAAAAAATAAAAAATATCTCTTTGTTTGCCCAAGAAAGTGCTCTGATACCACATGTAATAGATCTGACCTGGTGATCTGATAATCACCCTATGAGTGACCGCAGTTAAATATTTATTAAATGAAGGTATTACAGACTCATGTGCTGGTGTGTGTGTGTCTATGTTATTTAAGCAACGGATCGATCAAATTGCAAATACACAGACACTTGAAATGGAAAACAACGGAGAAAATATAGTAAGCAATATAAGAACACAAGCATTTAATAAGGAGTTCATCCTATTCTCCAGGGCTACATCTCCAGTACAGCTCTCAGTGGTGGCCTTCTTTTATTGTGTCTTAAAGCAAAGAATTATAATGAAGGAGCTCAATGTCAGTCTCCCGAATGGAATTTGCTTGGCAGGGTGGTTCTTAGATGCCCCAAGCCACTAGAGTACATAGACTATTTTCCTTACTAGCTCTGTGACCTTCTAGTCTACAATGGAGAGAGCCCAATGTGGTGCTCAGTCCGGACAGATCCTCTCTGGGATTGCTTGAATCCCTCAAGCTCTCTGGTGCTTGATGCTGCCTTTGGTTAACTCGACCCTCTGTCTTTTGTTCTTCTGTTGCTTCACTGTCTTTCTTCTCTCCGTTCTTCCCTTCTATGTTTTGTCCTCCTCTCAGGGTTCCGGTGTCCTTCCTCCCAAGGTTCTGGTGTCTTTCTGCTTTTCCTGTGCATGGCTTTAAGGCCATTCGTACCCATGGCTGTTCGATTCCTCTTCCACTTCTCGTGGGATCGCCTGCTACAACTTTGCTTGGGGTTCCCTATTTGGTGTCATCATTAGGCTCATAGGGAGTGGCCACATGTCCTCCTGCAGCTGCACCAATTCGCTTCGTCGGTTTGGTTTTTCAATTATGTCGTGGAATGAGTCTTCTGCCACCTTGGCAGTCAAATTGGACGTAAAATATTTACAAACTGCAACTTAATCCCCCATCGATTCCATTTTCTCATTAGGCACAAGCTCAACCGTTAGATCTGAGGCCTCTAGATTCGACACCATAGTCATGTTTCATGCAGTTGACTTTCTTGACCATTACGTGCGACCAGTGGTGGTTTGCTCTCTCCTCCACTTGCCACGTGTCGACTGCTGAGTGGGATCACTCCATTTTTGCCAATTCCACATACCATTTGAGGGTGCCCTCGATCAATACTTCCATTTTCGGAGCACGGGTCCCACCTTGTCCTTTAGCCTTTTGTCCATAGTTTTCCCAGCTCTCATGCGATCGAGCGCTCGGGGCTTCTCCATTTTGAGGTTTTTCGCCTAGCGATGCGCAATTAGTGCTAAGCACTAATCATGCATCAAAAATTGCCTCTATTTCCTGATCCAGGTCTCCCATGGGCTAACTTTGCCTCTCGTGCAGTCTCCATGGACCTCGGTTAGCGTGCTTTAACCAAGTTCCTCGTCATTCCACGTTGATTGCCATTGCCACTAGTTTAGAGGTGTTTTTGATCGCTGTTTTAAATTCTTTGAAGTCTATCCCGACCTGGTACAGCCATGGCTCTGTCAATCATTCTTTATAGATCCAATTCAGATCACGGCCTTCCCACTGAAAAGCTTTTGGACCACCAACAGTTGGTTTTCTTTCAAGCATCGACTAAGTGAGGGTACTACTATCTCACTTGCCCAATCTCAATCCACTTTGCACTGCTTGGCTTCGAACCTTTGAGTCCAATTCTGAGGTACTCAATATCATCTCTTCATGTCATCCTCACCTTCCTATCCAACACTATGTCTTCCCATAATTCATTAAGATATTCATGTAGTAGGTCATCAATATAAGGCAATTGACTTTTCTCTTTAGGATCCTCAATCATTGAGGGCTCAAACAATCTCAAGCAATCTGCATTTACGACTGAGTAGATGTGCATGTAAGTTGGTAGATCAAGGTGAAAATCATTTTCACCAATCTTCTCAAGTATCTTAAAAGGTCCATACTTGATAGGCTTTAGCTTTTTACCTTCACCTTGCATACTGTCCTTGCTGATATGTAGCCAAACTTGGTCTCCAATTTGAAAACTATGCTCCATCCAATGCTTGTCATGCCTTGCCTTGTATCTGGCTTGGCTCTTTTCCAGCTGTTCCTGTACTATCTAGCCTTGTCCACATCACTGTGTCCATCAACTGTGGTATTTTTACCAAAGACAAAATCCAAAGGAGACCTTGGTATGAAACCAAAATAGGTCTCAAAAGGAGATCTTTGTGTAGAAGAGTGTTTTGCACTATTGTAAGAATGTTGCACATAACACAAATTTTCATCCCAAAGCTAAGGATGTTTGCTGCAATATCCTTTGAGTAACTGGATCACTGTCCCGTTAACTACTTCTGTCTTGCCATTGGTTTGTGGATGAAAAGTTGTGTTTTTCTTCAGTTGGGTGTCCATAAGGTCCCACAGACTTGACCAAAACTTACCCACAAATCGAGTGTCTCGGTCAGATACAATAGAAGTGGGTAATCCAAAATCAACCCATACATGTTCAAATAATAGTTTTGCAGTTTGTTTATCTGTAATTTGTTTATTACAAGGTATCAAAATACACATTTTTCTAAACCTATCCACAACCACATACAGATAATCATGACCTTTTCTAGACTTAGGTAGTCCTCCAACAAAATCCATGGAAACACTTTCCCAAGGGTGAGAAGGAACTGGTAATGGAGTGTACAAGCCTAGTTTTCTATTGTTGGGCTTGCTTTTAGCATATACAGTACACCCTCTTACATGTCTAGAAACTCTCTCATTCATTTTCGGCCAATAACAAAATCTTTGTAGTTGTGCAACTGTTTTACTTACCCCAAAGTGACCTGATATCAGAGAAGTGTGTGCTTCTCTAACTATCTTTACTCTCTCAGTTTGTGTAATGTAGAGTTTCCCACAATGATATAAGAGTCGGTCCTTCACATGATAATCCAATTCTTCTACCTTTTTTCCTTGACTCAAAGTTGCATATACATCTTTAAAGTCTATATCTTGAGCATATTGTTCAATGTAGCTTTCATGTAGTATAAAATTATGCTTAAGTATAGTAGATGCATTTATAATGGGTCTAGATAACATGACTGCAACTTTGTTATGTATACCCTTCTTATATCTGATGACCAATTGAAACTGTTGTAGAAAACCCATCCATCTATAATGTCTTGATTGCTACAACTTAGTTTGGGAGTGTAGATATTGAAGTGGTTGATGATCAGTATGTATCATTGTCTCTTTGCCCATTAAATAATGTTTCCACTTTTTCACACTCTGAACTAATGCATACGATTATTTATCATATGTAGGATAGTTAACTACTGCAGGATTAAAAGTATCAGAATGATAACATATGGGTTTAATGTGCTATGTCAACACTGCTCCCATGGCATAGTCACTGGCATTTGTTTGGATCTCAAACAGTCTTTGTAAATCATGCAGTGCTAGTACAGGTGTTGTACTAATCTTTTATTTCAAGGTGTCGAAGGCTTTCCGATGTTTGCCTCCCCACTAAAACACCTTGTTCAATCCTATCAAAGCATGTAAGGGAGCTGCAATTGAGGAAAAATTAGAAATGAACTTCCTCCAATATTGTGTTGCTCCTCAGAAGCTTCTCACTTCTGTAGCAGACTTGGGTTTAGGCCAGTTTATAATGACTGCCACTTTAGAGGGATCTATTTTCAATTCACGACCCCCTATTATATGACCCAAATAATTTAGAGATGTTTTGAATTCACATTTTGAGAGTTTAACATAAAGTTTTTCTGTTTTCAAAACATCTAATGTTTTCTTAACATGCTTTAAATGTTCTCCCCACGTTTTACTAAAAATCAAAATATCATCTAGATACATAATAACGAAATCATCAAGAAAAGGCCTGAGTACATCATTCACTAATCTCCTGAAAGTAGTAGGGGCATTGGTCAAGCCAAAAGGCATAACCAGCCACTCATACAATCCCTGCTTTGTTTTGAAAGCAGTCTTCCATGCATCTTGCTCTGCAACTCCGACCTGATGGTATCCACTGTAAGGGAGCCGCAATTGAGGAAAAATTAGAAATGAACTTCCTCTAATATTGTGTTGCTCCTAAGAAGCTTCTCACTTTTGTAGCAAACTTGGGTTTAGGCCAGTTTACAATGACTACCACTTTAGAGGGATCTATTTTCAATTCACAACCCCCTATTATATGACCCAAATAATTTAGAGATGTTTTGAATTCAAATTTTGAGAGTTTAACATAAAGTTTTTCTCTTTTCAAAACATCTAATGTCTGCTTAACATGCTTTAAATGTTCTCCCACATTTTACTAAAAATCAAAATGTCATCCAGATACATAATAACGAAATCATCAAGAAAAGGCCTGAGTAAATCATTCACTAATCTCATGAAAGTAGCAGGTGGATTGGTCAAGCCAAAAGGCATAACCAGCTACTCATACAATCCCTGCTTTGTTTTGAAAGCAGTCTTCCATGCATCTTGCTCTGCAACTTTGACCTGATAGTATCCACTGTGCAAATCTAGCTTGGTGAAATAAGCAGCTTCCTTCAATTGATCTAAAAGATCATCTATGCCAGGAAGGGGATAACGATTTTTTATTGTTATCTTATTCAGTGCTCGATAGTCAATGCACATTCTCCATGAGCCATCTTTCTTTCTCACCAAAACAATTGGTGACCCACATGATGATGTGCTAGGCCTGATGAACCCCTTCTCGAACAACTCCTTCACCTACTTTTTGATTTCAGCATTCTCTAAAGCAAACAACCTGGACATTCCAGTGTTAGGGAATGGAACATCTTGCTGCAAAATAATATCATGTACTATTTCCTTTTTGGTTGGCAGACCTTTAGGTTCCTGAAACAGAACATCATACTCTGGAAAAATCTTTTCTATATCAGCTTGATGCTTAGCATTACAGCCCTCAAATACATTGGTTTTATCATGTTTCTTTTCCTTTACAACCATTCGTAAGAATTGTTTGCATGAATTTATCATTCTTTTCATCTGCCTAGAATTTATGAGAGTATAATTATCCCTGAGCTTGTGAGCTCTTACAAAGTATTTGATTCCATCTTTAACAAGTAGATACTTGTTCTCAGCTGTATAGAAAATGGATTTTCTATCATACAAGTAAGGACTTCCTAAAATAATTCCACATATATCCAAAGGAATTATGTCTAACTCAACCTCATATACAAATGTTGACCCAAGAGAAAACTTGAGTTTGCACTGTATAGTCACTTGTAGTTGTGCTTTATCTTTCAACCATCCTAATGGGTATGGTTTCTTGTGAGGTGTAGTTGCTAATCCCAATTTCTTTACAATTGCTTTAGAAATCAAATTTACTTGTGAGCCACTATCAAACAAAGTATCAATCTTTTGACGTTTGGAAATAACTTGAATATGGAAAATCTCATGCCTTTTTCTCTCATATTCTTCATCAATAATAGTTTGAGCAGAATTACTAGTAGATGCTTCAGAATTCCTACCTTTTATACCTGTGGCTACAATGATTGTTTCATCTCCCGAGTTTGACCCCAAATATTTCTGAATAGCTGCAATAGTCTTCTTCTTCTTGCCCTTCGACTTCTCAGGTCTCAGCTCTGGATGCAAAATCCAATAGTGCTCATCATCATGCCCCTCCTTTTTACAGTGAGTTCATTAAGTTTTGCTTTTTTGTTCAGTGTTAGCCTTCCTTTCTTTCCACTTCTACTTTCTTTTCTCCTTGCTCTTGCTTGCAATGGGTTGGGATGGTCCCCCAACTTCTGTATTTCCATTCCTTCCTCTAGCTTCTAGATGAGTAGCTTGTACAGATACTTCATCTATAATAGTGGGATTAAACATGAGGATGGTATGCCTCATGTAGCTGTGTAGACCACTAATGTACTTCAAAAGAGTCTCTATTGAGTCTAATGAGATCCCTAGAATCAATGCTCTCTTTATAAATTCTTGAGTGTACCCTTGCACACTTTTCCCTTTCAACTGCCAAAGAGTTTTCCAACTCATAATGGCTTGTTGCATGTAGGCCAATGGATAGAACTGCTTCTTGATTGTAGAAACAAAGTCACTCCAGGCAAAGATAGTCTTCCCATGTCTTTTCATGTCAGCTTGGGTCCTGCCTCCCACCAAACCAAGGCAGTGCCTCCTAAGTGTAGGCTTGCCAGTTGAATTTTGCTCTTGTCTGAGCCGTTGTTTTGCACTCTACAATACACATCAATTTGTCTAATCCAATTATCCAATTTTTTAGCATTTAGCTCTCCATCATATATAGGCAAATCGAATTTAACATCTAGCTTAATCAAAGATGCTTTCTTATTATGCATAGGGCTATTAGGAGGTGTGAGAAAGCTTTCCTCTTTCCCTTTACCTTTTGAGTGGTCATGGGAATGAGACTCATCTTCTTCTTTATCTTGTTTAGAACCTGATGAATCTTCATCCTTATGCTTTCTAAAGTCCCTATAAATTTCTTCTACCACAGACTTTATAGCTAGGAAACTCTCTATGAATTAAGGGTCTGGCCCCATAGAACCTTCCTCTGACATTGTCTTCTGATGATAGACTCTCCCAATTTCAGGGTTAGTTCCGACCAGCTCTCCTTCTCCTAATTTGAGTTTTGATCTAGTGAACATTCAATAGCTAAACCAACACAAACTTGTCTAACCTTATAGCATAGAGCTCTGATACCACTTGATATGATCATCACCCTATGAGTGACCTTAGTTAAAGATTTATTAAATGAAGGTATTACAGACTCATGTGCTGGTGTGTGTGTCTATGTTATTTAAGCAACAGATCGATCAGATTGCAAATACACACACTTGAAATGGCAAACATCAGAGAAAATATGGTAAGAAATATAAGAACACAAGCATTTAATAAGGAGTTCACCCTATTCTCCAGGGCTATGTCTTTGGTCTAGCTCTTAGTGGTGGCCTTCTTTTATTGTGTCTTAAAGCAGATAATTACAATGAAGGAGCTCAATGTGAGTCTCTTGAATGGAATTTGCTTGGCACAGTGGTTCTTGGATGCCCCAAGCCACTAGAGTACACAAAATCTTTTCCTTACCAGCTCTGTGACCTTCTGGTCTATAATGGAGAGAGCCCAATGTGGTGCTTAGTCCAGACAGATCCTCTCTGAGATAACTTGAATCCCTCAAGCTCTCTGGTGCTCGATGCTGCCTTTGGTTATCTTAGCCCTCTATCTTCCGTTCTGTTGTTGCTTCACTGTCTTTCCTCTCTCTGTTCTTCCCTTCTATGTTTTGTCCTCCTCTTAGGGTTCTGGTGTCCTTCCTCTCAAGGTTTTGGTGTCTTTCTTCTTTTCCTATGCATGGCTTTAAGGCCATTCGTACCCATGGCTATTTGATTCCTCTTCCACTTCCTGTTAGATCACCTGCTATAGCTTCGCTTGGAGTTCCCTGTTCAGCATCATCATCAGGCTCACAGGGAGTGGCCACATGTCCTCTTGCAGCTGCGCAATTCGCTTCGTTGGTTCGATTTTTCTATTACGTCGTGGAATGAGTTTTCTACCACCTTGGCAGTCAAATCAGATGTCAATTCTTTACAAGTCGTGGCTTAATCCCCTGTCGATTCCATTTTCCCATCGGGTGCGATCTCAATCGTTAGAACTGGGGCCTCCAAATCCGACGCCATACGCACGTTTCACACTATTGACTTGCTCAACCATTAGCATGCGATCAGTGATGGTTCTATCTCTACTCCTCTTTCCACTCATCGACCGCTGAGTGGGATCGCTCCATTTTCGCCAATTCCACTTATCGCTTGAGGGTGCCCCCGATCAATACCGCTGGTTTTCGGAGCGCGGGTCCTACCTTGTCCTTTAGCCTTTTGTCCATGGTTTTCCTGGATCTCATGCAACCGAGCTCTCAGAGCTTCTCCATTTTGAGGCTTTTCACCTAGCGATGCATGATTAGTGCTAATTGTGCATCAAAAAATGCCTTTGTTTCCCAATCCAGGTCTCCCAGGGGCTAACTTTGCCTCATGCACGGTCTCCATGGGCCTTGGTCAACACGCTTTGACCGAGGTCCTCATTGTTCCACGCTGGTTGCCATTGCCACTGGTTTAGAGGTGTTTTTTATTGCCATTTTAAATTCTTTGAAGTTTGTTCCGACTTGGTACAACCATCGCTCTGTCAATCATTCTTTATGGATCCAATTCAGATCACCTGGGAATATATGAAATTATGCAAGTATATCAAATAACTATAAATGATATCAAGAGAATTACAAACAAAAAATATAGAAATGCTTCTTCATTAGTCAAAACCCTTAAGGTAGGGTAACACCATACAATCACGCCTTAAGGAAGGAGAACACTCCACAAGCCATATGCTTGTCCATACAATAATCCTTGACCTCTCTCCATGGGGATTCTCTAGCCTCTATATAGGCTTCATACATATAACACTATGGGTCATTACCGTGTGTTTCTCAATACCATATATCTGATACAATGGGCTTATCACATTATTGCTAACTACTTATGGTCCCTTACATGATGGAAGTTTACCACTTTATTTATTAACTATAACCCATCTCATTATTACATTATTCCCTTGGATACATCTCTCTATACCCCATAATATTCCCCCTCGGTATACTCACTATCCTTAGCTAATAATCAGAAAAGGGAGTAGCTATCCTAGAAAAATTCTCAATGAATATCTGGTAATAGCCTGCATGTCCCAAGAATCCTCTCACTTCCATTTGTTTTTTGGGTGCAAGAAAACACAAAATAACTTCTATTTTAGTTGAGTCTACTTGGATACCTTTGTCAAAAATCAAATGATAAAGAACTACCCCTGCTTTGCACATCAATTTGCATTTTTTATCACTCAAGGCAAGGTGGGCTTCTTAACAACAAAAAAGGACTTTGTCTAAGTTTTTGAGGGATTCTTGGAATGAGTTGCCAAATACTGAAAAATCTTCCATGTAAATCTCTACACACTCAAAGTTAGCAAAATAGCCAACATTTCCCTTTCAAAGGTAGTTGGGGCATTACACAACCAAAAGGGAAGAACATGGTAGGTGAATGTCCCCCACGGGTATGTGAAGGTGGTTGTGTTCTGATCCTTAGGTGCAATTTGTATTTGGTTATATCCGCTAAATCCATCTAAAAATTAAAAGTACTTTTTAACGATAAGGGTATCTAGCACCTGATTGATAAAAGGAAGGGGAAAATAGTCCTTTAGAGTGGCTTTATTCAATTCTATGTAACCAATGCAAATGAACCATGTCCCATCTTTTTTTAGGACTATCACTAATGGAGAGATCCATTGGCTATCAAATATAGGATAAATAAAATTAGCATCTAAGAGTTTTGTAATTCTTCTTTCACAACTTCTCTTAGCGCAGGATTTATGCACCTTTGGGGTTTTCGAATAAGTCGGGTTTCCTCTTGAATATAAATATGGTGAGTACAAGTTTCAGGAGCTATTCCTTTAATGTCCTCATAATTCCATGCAAAGGCATCAAGATAGTCTTGCAAAAAACTAACAAGCTTCTCTTGTTGGGAGGAATCTAGGTTTGAGCTGATGTGAAAACGATTTTCTAGACTAAGCTCAACAAGAATGGTCTTGGGCTCAAGAGTACAAGAAGATGCTACTAGAGTATGTGATGAGGGAGGCTGAGCACTGTAACTTTCTTGAAAATATAGACAAAAGATTTGACGAAGAATGTCGAAATTTGGCATTGTGTCTAAATTCTTCAAGAAGTCCCCTAACCCATCCTCCCGGGTAGATCCGATATGATGATGAATCAAATAAATAGATCGAGTCTCCTCATCACTACTATCATAATCTAGCCATAAGGTATCTATGAGCTCCTGAATGGATCTAGCATGTGGATACAAGGTGACTTTCTCCCTATTGTCTCCATGGGAAATATAGATATCACTAGAGTAACATCCAATATAAGCATCAGCTGTTGCAAGCCATGGTCACCCCAAAATCAAGGGATGTCCACCAATAGGATTTTTTGGTTGAAGCACAACAAAATGTACAGGTTATTCCCAAGAATCAATTGAAACAACCATGTCATCCAACACACCTTCTAGCTTGATTTTAGATTTGTCTGCAAGTTCAAGCACAATAGGGGTAGGATGAATATGGGTCAACCTAGGTTGATTCATGGTTTTCCTAGTCATAACATTAATGGACACCCCTAGGTATATTAACACATTGGGGACAAGGATATCACCTATCTAGATAGAAACAACCGGGTTTCCAAGATCAAAATATTTCTCCATCTATGCACATCCTATCATCAACTCAGCTGCTCTACCAACAAATTGAATGGTATGGGGTTCTACTATTTTCCTTCCTAGCTTCTTAAGATAGAGTTCCCTAATTATGTTTATGTAGATGGGGATATCTTTAATAACTTGTAGAAAATGGATCTTTATGCAAAGATTCCTAAGCTCGGAATCCAGACTAGACTCAGGAGTGGGATAATTTTTCTCCATAACTAGCCTCTCTGGATAGGGGGGTTGTTTTGAAGAAGATGGAAACTTTGAATATGTGGGAATGGCTCGAACAGTGACATCTTCTTTTGAACAATCAGGAGTTTCCGCCTCATTTCTGTCCTCGATAATCACCATGGATTGTTTTCTTTTTTCTCGTTTTACTACCCTTCCCAATCTCAATTGAAGCTTATGGATCCCAACCGACAAGGTCTGAAAAATGGGAGAAGGGGGTAGTCCAATAGAGTGAATCTATTGTATCACTTTATTATTACGATTCAGTACCAGTTGAAAAGGTAGTTGGGGTGGTCGAAAGGGCAGTGGTAAAGGTAATGATGGCATTGGTTGACTTTGCTAAGGTAAGGATGGTGTTTGTTAAATCAGATAAGGTGTATAGGCAATAGGATATGATTGCATTGGTGCAAGATCGTAATAGTGAGAATGATTTGACCCCCTCCATCCTTGTTTCCAAGGTTGAGGAGGTTGTCCATATTGAAATTGATTCCTATGTTGCTAGGGTTGAGAGTGATTTGCATTATTCTAGGAATATGGTGATGCATTATAACCATAAAAATATGGTGGATATTTAGGAACCATACCTATACCTACCTGCAGCCAATTTCTCCATGCTCTCATGGCATGTAATGGCTTAGGTTCATATTTCTCTCCTTCAAATGTTGCTTCCAGTTATGGTATAGAAGGGTACTCCTCGGTAGCATGTTTTCCTACACAAATTACACATTTATTAGCACCTTTCATATCAGTAGGACATTCTCTTATAATGTGTTTTTTCCTACAGTTTGGACAATAAATAGACAATGATTCTTGTTCTTCTACCAATTTCTGTTGAAATTTCAAATATTCTATTTGTTTGCTAATGGTATTCATAATTTCAATTTTCATGTTGTCCATTTCATTTTCCAAACCAATGATGATAGCATATGTAGATCTAAGTTTATCATTTCTACTTTGACTTCCTCTACCAGATCTAGATTGATTACATGAGAGCTTCCTCCACAAGTCACAAATTTGATCAAAATATTTTTGAGCGATATCCCCTTATCCTAACAAATTCAAATTATGTCTAGAATCTTGAGTAAGCCCACGTAAGAACAAGGTTATAATAGTATTTATAGAAACCTCTCTAAATAATCTTCCAAGGTCTCATCATCACCTTGCACAATAGTGAAGATCTTGTCCTGCATTCTCTAGTTTTACAATATTCCTGATATTTTGTCAAAAAGACTCTCTTCATTTGATCCCAAGAATTTATAGTATGTCCTCCTAATACCATGAACCAGTGTAAGGTTGAATCCTTGAGAGTTGTAGGACATAACTTTAATTTATAGGCATATGTATAGTAATCATAGCTTCTGCATAATATATCAAATTCAAATATAAAAGAATCTGGATCCTCATGTATCTTACCATGGAAATTAGGAAGAGCTTATGGCGAATATTCTTCATTTGTGCAGTTGTTCCTGAATTCACGATTGGAAACCCAATGGTGAATTGTTCCTCATTTACTTGAATTTTGCCAGTTCCTTCAGCATGGTCCTCATTTTTTGCCATTTTTGTACCTCCAATTGGACCACTCCTTAGAAGATTGACTATGGTTTAAATTAGTCATTTTATCACCACTAGTTTCCTTCTTCCCGTTTTTGGGTTGTGTCACACCCGAACTACTGTTTCCAGAATCCAAGTGGATAATTCCTACATGGTGGGTATGTGTCTGCTTGGACTTTCTACCTGCAAAAGAAGACCAAAAATGAGAAAAATCTTTTGATTTATCAATGTTTCTTTCACTATTATTGGGCTTTGTACCCCCACCCTCTTTAGGAATTCGTCTTAAAATAATTAACCAAAAAATGAAAAAACTTTAAAATTACAAGAAAGAAAAAAAGAATCTCAAATAAAATGCTACAAAATAAAAATATCAGAACTAAGAAATCCTTCAAGCAATAGAATCACACTACAAAAAATATAATAGCAGACTTACCCCTATTGCAAAAAAAATCAAAAAGTTCTTACCAATCTTAAATGTCTCCTCGACAACGACGCCAAAATGTTGGGTGTAGGAATTGCAGTTCAGCAAACTCCATCAACACTTAATTTGTCAACTCAAGGCTGTGTAAGCTTAGAGGTATAGCATAGGAAATGCCAAGAAATTATATGAACCTTCACTAAATCTGTTCCTATCTTTCTTAATTACAATTTGTAGAATCGAAAATATGACACAACAAATAATAACAAGAGAATTTTAGTTTTGAAATGAAAAAGAAAGTACTTTGCAGAAACTCAATAAAAGGAACTTCAAGTTGTCATGAACAATCCTGATCAGTAAAAGATAAATATTCGAGACTAATTTTAGTGTAGCCATAGGACAAAGAAGTAATTAAATTTTTTAGGACATTTGTCTTCATTAAAGATTTTCCTTCATGCACTGAACCATCGTCCTACACCACAACAACATTCCTCTACTGTAACGACGTTCCTATACTAAAACAATGTTTCTACACTAGAAGTATGTATTGTGTTTTCACTCAAGATTTCAACCTTCATACAAGATATTTTGGTTCATGTACTAGATCACTCTGTTCCTGTACTATGATATCGGTTCTTGTACCGAAACAGAGGTTTCGTAGCAAGAAATTAGTGTTCCTGTACTGGGTTTCCAAACCACTTGCAGAAAATGAAAAAGGTGTTAACTGAATAAATTGCAAAGTGAAACAGAGCTGAGAAAATAAACTTTCATAAGAAAAATACTCTTTAACTAATCATACATTCAAAAATGAAAGGTACTTCAAAATTCAAAGAAAATATCCTTGTTAGAACAGGAAAATTATTGCATGTGAAAAAAACAATATAATCCAAATACAAGTAGGGTTCTTCCTGAGATGACTGTTATTATGTAAATCAGAGCTGGACTTATTATAAATAGAAGTTTTAGCTTAGAGGTCCCTTCAATAATTTCAGTGTTAAATTAAGTTAGTTCCATAAGGGAAACAAGTGCAAGCACGGACCTATATAATGCAAACAATGTTTCATTAAAGCTCATAAAGGTAAATTAATTCTAAACTGAACTTTCATACTGAGAATTCTTGGAAACTTCACTCAGAAATAAAACACATTTTGAAAAACAAAGAAAATGAACTTGAAGGAAATAAAAGGACTTACAGAAATAAACTAAGAAAACTTCACTTGTAGAAATGAAAACATGCTGGTTCAAGTAACTAAAATGCACTCCTTTTGTAGAAAGAAAATTAAACACACATCTAAGGAAAGCAGGGTTAACACAAAAGGGAAGAAATAAACACACCCAAGCCTACACACTTCAGATCTAAATCATGCAACTTATGAAGACGTCAAAGCCTCTTAACTATGAAAGAACAAAATATAACTTGCTCAAACCTTGCATAAAAATAAGCTAAACACACCTCACGAAAAAGGGAGAACGAGTTGGGTTGGTTGGGCCCTAGCCAACTAACTCGTTTCCCTACTACGAGGTCTAGAACATCAGTTACTCAAATACATCACAAAGATATTAGAACAAGAAAATGCATAACTGGCACAATCCTTTCTATGAAACTTCAAAAGTAGCAAATATACATCGTGGATCCTAGATCCAATCTAGAAAATATGGCGACACACAAAAAGATCACAATAGATGTCAAAAATTCCTCAGATTATTGCTACCTATATTCCACTAGAAACCTTATTAAATATACATTCTCAGATCAATGTCACAACAGAAAGTACAAAAAACGTTTATCTTGGGCCTCTCAGCTATTAAAAAAATACTAAGCAAGGATTTTTGGTCGAATCCCTTGTCTTCACATCCCGCATATTGCTCTACACTCCAAGCCTAGCAAATATGACTAATCTTCTGGCAAAGAATCCGCACAGTTTGTCTAGTTGTCTTGACTGTAAGCGATGAATCAAGTTGAAGTTGACCACTACCTCGGAAGCACATGAATGCCAGACTATACAAGAATCATTCCTGCACCAACCCATCTTCCACATTGATTAATACTTTCACCTTATCGAAATACCTTAGGAAAGAGAACATATAAGTTGCAAAGGGAAATAAGATATTAAATCTATTTAATTAATAATTAAGTTCATATATAACCCTTAATACGAAAAGCATGAAAGAAGTGCAGGAATAAATAGGCTCCAAGGTTAAAACAAAGGCTTAGGTAGTGTGTTCGAGGTAATATAGAGGTTAAAAATATGACAATTCTGCTGAATAATAGTGATCTTTATGTCTTTGATGGTTTCGAAAATGAAGGTCCTGGGCTCCTGTATTGAGCTCGAGAAGATATTGAAAAGGGCGATATATAGGGAAATGTGGGCCTAATGCCACCTCATTTTCACATTCTATTTTTGGAATCTAGAGTTGATCGAGGAGTTTTTCCTTTCGTTGTGGTCAACTAGTGTACTCGGGTAGTGAGCAAGGATAGTCAGGTTAGAACACTAAACCTTAACTTTGTCAATTTTGTAGACTAGGTTAGGTAGGTCATATAGGGATGCCCTGTACAACATTTTTTAGAGTCAAGGAACCTAGACCGTATGGGTGACTGAATGATAGCCACATGGTCAACCTCAATGCCTTCTCCAATGAATCTAGTTCCCAAAGGCGAACCTCATGTTGGATGTTAACTTTTAAAGTCCTTATGAAAACATCAACCCTATTCTCCTTTGGAATATCTTTTACCCTTATATTTATTTTTTGGAAGTCCTAAATGTGCTCCATCATTGAACCCTTTTGTTTGAGATTTATCAATTGGCTAAAAAAAGTGTTGCTTTTTGTATCCTCATAATGTGCTATCATTTCATCCGTCAAAATAGCCCAAGTGACAATTTGTTTACGAGAGAAAAGCCATCGATACCATACAAATTAATTTGGTTCCAAATATAAAGTTGCAATGCATACCTTTTGTGTGTTTTGCACATTATGGAGATCGAAAAATTGCTCCATCTATAGTATCCATGTTCCAGGATCCTTGCAATCAAACTTCCTCATATGGATATTTAGAACATTGTGGTTCTTTTATCCAACATTAGAGCCTATGAAATCATGATTAACATTTATTTTGTTCTCATCATGAGTTTCCTTTACAACCCTTTCACCATTAGTAAGCATTTTTTGTAGAAAATTTGTCAAATTTGTCTTCAAATTTGTCTGCAAATCTTCCATGCCTTTCTTTAAATCATCCACCTTAGCTTCCATGCCATCCATAGTAGCTTCCACACCATCCATCTTAGCTTCCATGTCATTCATCTTATCTTCTACACCTTTCTTTAAACCATCCATATTAGCTTCTATGCCTTTCTTCAAACCATCCATCTTAGCTTCTACGTCTTTCTTTAAACCATCCATCTTATTTTCTGTTACTTTTTGTGCGAGTGAAATTTGTTGCACTTGGTCTCATAATTTTGATATATCATGCTGCATTTCTTCCTCTTCTTCATGAGTCATGCTAGAGCTTTTAGGTTGCTTACTAGGTGTTTCCATACTCTTTCGTTGGGGCATCAATTATCAATAATAATGCTTCACTATGCCCTTTTAATTACTTCAAACTATTTTTCAAACCAAGCTTATGCAAAAATTTAAAAAACACTACATACCTTTTTTCACTTAGTACGAGCTCAATATTGAATCTGATGTATCTCTGTAATTTTGGATCTCCTAGGTCTTAAATTTCTTCCTGTGGTAACCCCCTAAGTAATATTTCTAACCCCACAAGTTTGATCAAGATTGGGTTCTCCAATGAAGAGTTATGCCAAATCACCTAAGATGACCTGAGTATAGATGGCTTCAGTAGAGCGAAATTGTACGACATGCCGTGGGTCACTCTTCCAACCTTAGGTTCTGAAAATGATACACAAAAAAACTACATTTCGTCCTATTTCTATAACTTCTTACGAAAATTCAATCTGATGCTTAGAGTGAAAGTTATGATGCTTTTCCCAAGGTGACCTATTTGGAAAGTAATAAGGGGGTCTGCACAAACCCTAACTTTCTAAGATTATATCTCTGAAACTATAGTGAGACAAGATCTAAAATTCGGAGCCGAGATTTAGAACGATTTCTCCTCAAATGTTTTTCTTTTAGCTTTTGAAGCATCACAGTACAAAAGGCATAGCGAAAATTCCATGATGACCTATTTGGAGCAGCGAAACCCTAGAATCTAAAGCTCTGATACCAAATGTTATGAAACTAGCTCACAAAGAGATAGAAAAGATAGATGAACGCCTTAGAAATAAGCCTATTCAAGGGGGAAACCTCCTTTACATTACACAACTGAACAATTCTTGGATGATTCAAATGAAAAAACCTCCTATCTATATATAGTAGTCTATGGGGTCACAATATAACCAAGCTGACCTAACAATAATAATATAAAGGCACAAAAATAGCAATACAGGGATTCTATGGGTGTTATATACCTAGGGGGGATAATATGGGGTAGCAAGGGAGGTACCCAAGGTAATAATGTAATAATGGGATGGGCCATAGTAATAAATAAGGTGGTTAACCCATATCATGTAAGGGACCACAAGTAGTTAGTAATAATGTAATGGGCCCATAGTATTAGTGGATGGTATGAGGAAACCATGGTAATGATCCATGGTATTGTATGTATGAGGCCTATATAGAGGCTAGAGACTCCACATGGGATATAGTCAAGAAATATTGTCAATGAATATTGTATGAGCAAGCATATGGCTTGTGGAGTGTTCTCCTTCCTTAAGGAGTGAATGTATGGTGTTACCCTACCTTAAGGGTTTGATCAATAAAGTGAATCATTTCTATCTATTTAGATCTTGTTATTCTTGGGTTTATTTGTATTCTCATATCTTTTTGGGTTAGATCTATAATAAGTGGTATCAGAGCACTTTCTTGGGCACAAAAGTGGAGAATTTTTTTTAATTCTTGCAGAAATTCAAGGGCGGTGAGTTGCAGATCAGATCTGTAGGTTTTGGTGCAATATTTGCAAAATCTAATTGTATATTCGTATTATTTTTGAAAAAATAACCAAGTTCAAAAAACAAATCGGTCGAATCAGAGTCCGGATGAAGGAAATATAGCTGATCTAAAAATCAGTGGGGTTGCAGCTAATTTTTCAGGGCAGCGAGTTCGCGACACAGATTTGGACGTCCTAGTGCAAGATCTGCAAGATATAATTGTAGATATGGAAGATTTGTGAAAAAAAACCTAATTTCAAAAAAAAAATCAGTCGAACCGGAGTCCGGATTAGGGAGATATCGCTGATTTAAAATCAGCACTTTTTTCAGAAATTTTGGGTGACGGCGAGACAGTAGCAGCGCAGATCTGGAATTCTAATGTCTGGATCAGGATTTCTATCAAATGGGCAGATGCAGAATGATTGTTCCATTTCTGAAAATAGGTCATAATAAGGATTCTGAGCAATATTGACAAAACTGTGACCATTTCAAATTTTCGCCAATTTTTTGGTGATGGCATACCTAGATTAGAAATTGAAGGACTTGTATAAATTTGATGGCTTTCATCCAACCAAATGGCTAGTACAAATGGAGAAATATTTCAAATTGAATTGCATCTATGATGATGACACTCAGCTTATGTTGGGGAGCATGTACCTGGACAATGAAAGGTGGCAATGGTGGGAATGGCATCAACATCGCAGTGGAGCTTTTAGGACTTGGAACCAATTTACAAAAGCTCTTATGGACCACTTTGACCATAAAATTCTTGTGGATAAGCTCACACAGACAGACACACAGCCTAGCAACCAAGGAAAGAAGGAAACCAAGGAACCTAAAGGGTTATTTTCTGTTGGTATCTCCTTATTACAGGTTCATGGATTGATTCAGAAAGAGAAGATCATTATTTCTATCAATCCTAGTGGTAAACATAATTTTATCAATGTTAATTTGGAAAAAAAATTGCAAGTCCCAGCAAAACATATTGAAAATACATAGGTTGATGATAAGAATGTTCAAATTTATAAGGATTTGAAACTTTCTATGGATAAGTATGTGTTTCATGGTGATTTTTATGCTTCAGATATGGATAACATGGATGTTGTTTTGGGATACCCTTGGATGGAATGGGTACTATAAATATTAATGTGTAGAAGAAATTCCTGAAGCTCTGGTATAAAAAGAAGAAAATTACATTACAGGATATTTCCATTAATAAGCAGGTAGAGTCCAAGGAGGTTGAAGTAGAAGATGTTACAGGGACAGACATATCAGATGATGAGCAGTTGATGGTCGACAATCAAACACAAACAGAGGCTGAAGCCGAAAAGGTAACAGTTGCTGACACATCTGATGAGGGTTCAGTGGTTGAAGTCATATTGGAAAAGAAGACACCACAACAGGCACCACAACAGGGTGAATTAAAGAAAAAGACACCGTGGGTTAAAACTTCAACATATCATCACCCACATCACCCCGCAAGATAACCATCAAGATGGAAACCAAGTAGTCACAACCCCCGTATGACAGATAGTGAGGAGCAAAGATCCACCTACTAACATCAACACAGAAGAGCTGCCGCGGTCAACTTCCATATCAAGCGAGCGAGGCACCAACGAGATCGAGGGTTCACCTTTCTCTTGGATGGCTAGATGCACGTGCATGGTGGTATCATTGGACTACTCTTTTGAGTAGATCTTATTATTTGTGTTCTTCCCATGTTTCGGGGACGAAACATGCTTAGGGGGTGGAATGTTATATACCTAGGGGGGATAATATGGGGTACCAAGGGAGGTACCCAAGGTAATAATGTAATAATGGGATGGGCTGTAGTAATAAATAAGGTGGTTAACCCATATCATGTAAGGGACCACAAGTAGTTAGTAATAACGTAATGGGCCCATGGTATTAGTGGATGGTATGAGGGAACCATGGTAATGATCCATGGTATTGTATGTATGAGGCCTATATAGAGGCTAGAGACTCCACATGGGATATAGTCAAGAAATATTGTCAATGAATATTGTATGAGAAAGCATATGGCTTGTGGAGTGTTCTCCTTCCTTAAGGAGTGAATGTATGGTGTTACCCTACCTTAAGGGTTTGATCAGTAAAGTGAATCATTTCTATCTATTCAGATCTTGTTATTCTTGGGTTTATTTGTATTCTCATATCTTTTTGGGTTAGATCTATAACAATGGGGCACAATAATGACAATATGGGGACAATAGGGGCACAACAATAACAATAAGGGATACAAAGACAATAGTAATGGGGGAATCACTAGTATTATAGGGACCTAATAGATTGGATATAGGGGAGTAGGTTGTGCTTGCATCTTATGAGTGTATCGTTGGCATCACTCAAATATTTTGTCTACCTGTATGCAATCATGGAAGAGGGTGGGCAAGAAATAACCAGTACAGAGGAGTTTTTGGGTGCTGTCCATCCTTGAGACGTGGCCACCACAAGCCCCATTATGGAAATCAATTAGGTCTTGCTCAGCTTATTGGTGGTTGAGGCATTGACATAGGATGGTGTCAATGCCTCTTCGATAGAAGACATCCCCCTTAAGGAGGTAGTGGGGGGCCTAGTGGCCTATGCACCTCTAATAATCACATGTATGTTGGGGTTTGGACTTTTGAGTTCATATAAAGAGGAGGATGTCAACGTACTAGGGGTCATCCATTGATACTAGAAATAGATGTTCATCAAGAAGATCATTATTAATAGGGAGCCTTGGGTCTCTGTTGGGAGATCTGCGATGAACTCAACAAGGATGAATGCCTTTTCTCTCTTAGGAGAATTAAACCATAGATAAAATTCTTGTAGAATAATAATCCATTGAGCATATTTGTTGTTCATCATACGACGAGTAAGCAGATACCTCATGGCATTAATAGTTGCTATTACGATAGTGGTCCAAAGGATGATATAAAGTCGAAGCTTCTATACATAATTTATGAGAGCTAAGGAATTTTTTTCCTCTAGTTCATACTTCAATGTAGGCCCATATAAGTTCTTGTCGATGTAATAAATTACATGCTCCTTGTTATCTGGTCCATCCTAGACTAACACCCAAAGGATGGCTACATATGATGCCAATAGGTATAGGGTATAGACTTTGTTGTAGTTGGGTGGGCTAATCAAAGGAGATTGAGATAATGCATCTTTTAAAGCTTTAAATTATTTTTTAGCTTGATTATCCCAATGGAAGGAAATATCCTCACAAAAGAGATGCAGGAGACCTTGCGTGCAAGTAGCGTAATCAAGGACAAAGCATCGTAAGATCCTGCAAGCTTTGTAACTGTTTTGATGTTTTTGGAGGTGGTACCTCCTTAATGGCTTGGACTTTGAGAGGGTCGACTCTGATACCTTGCTGGGAAACTATGAAACCTAATAGTCTTTCAGCATTGAAGCAAAATACACACTTGAGAGGGTTCAAGCATAGGTTTTATTGTCTACATCTCTAAAATGCCACGTGGAGATCCTCCTGATAGTTGGCATGATTCTTGGATCATATTGTAAGGATATATAGATATGTGAGGATAATATGAGCTAAATCATGGAAGATGTAGTTCATGGCCCACTAGAAGGTTGCGTCAACATTTTTAAGGCCAAAAGGAATAACTTGGTATGTGAATTTACCCCAATGGGTTATAATTGTTGTTTTGTACTGATTTCTATAGCGAATATGGATTTGGTTATACCCAGAGAACTTATCCATGAAGGATAGGGCCTCGTGATTAGTGAAAGTGTCGATGACTTGGTCGATGAATGGCACTGGGTAATTGTTTTTGGGACAAGTTTTGATCAGATATCTAAATCTAGTACAAATGCAGATGGTGCCCTATTTTTCATGATGGGGACAAGGCTAGAAACCCAAGATGTGTAATCGATGAGATAGATAAACCCAACTTTGTGGAGTTTATCGACTTCTTGTTTGATCGCTTCGGCCTTAGAAGCATGTATTGTCACTGTTTCTGCCTGACAAGATTGGAATCGAACCACATGTCAATATGATGTTCCATAATGGTGGGACCAATTACTGGCATCTAAGAGAAATCCCATGCAAAAATATCCCTATATTCTTGAAACAATGATGTGTATGTGGTTATTTCTTCTGGAGTGCATGCTGCCCCTAGGGAGATCTCTTCGAATTTTCCAAGTTTGTTTGAAAGATTTACCTTGATGGTAGGTGAAATATTTGACACGTTCCCTTCCTCAAATGCATTGGGTGCTGGGATGGTATTTTTGAACCAGTCGACCTTTCCTGGTGCGAGGAAATATTTTGACTCGATGGCGCAGATATCATGGGTTGGTGTGCTAGTGGGTATAAACATTTTTTGGGTAGAAAAATGAACGATGGTGAATGGTGTCCTAAGGAAATTCAGGTTCCATCATGGCTTCTAGAATATCTTCATATGAATGAAAAATATTATCTAATGTTGACTTGGGTTGTGCCAGGTCTTGAGGTTTCAATTCGAACCTGGTTATGATGGTTGACAAGCAAGAATATGATTTGTTGGTTGATGCCATAGAACCAAGAGAGGTTGACAAAGTGCAGATAGGATGGGTTGCACCTTCAGTGGTGTTATGAATGGTGAGGTATATTTTTTGGTCTCAAAAACATAACATGATGAGCAGATAGCACGAATCATGCTTCCTATGAATGAGGACATGAATCTTATATGGTGTTGTGTGTCGTCAGTATTAGGTGGTGGTATAATTTCATTTATGGTGGGTTGATGCCACGTGGGAGGAAGTTATTACATTCTTGTTGTTGTACAAGGGGCAAACGTATCTTCCTCAATAGGATTTTGAAGTTGAATCCTAAGTTACTGAAATGTGTGTAACATATGACATGTCTCAGTCCTGTGAGAGGTACTAGTAAAAATACTCCACATCAGACTAGAACTAGCCGAATAGATAGTGTGGGTGGTAGTATTTCTCATACTATGAGACATTGATGCCTAGTTGACATCATGAGATGGGACATCTTGGGGTGGTAGCCATCTCTGGATCTTAGTATTGGCATGTCATGACTTTCTGGTGTGGGTTTTCCTTAGTGCTTCTCTCACTACATGAAATCATGGAAATGTTGTACTATGTAACAACTTCCTCATTTATATATAGTAATAGCTAATATTGGACATATAAATGGGGACCCTTTTCAATTTTTAGTCTTTGAAAAATAAATCCTAACTCTAAGAAATTTCGTTGAAAACTCTTAGAAAACAACCCAAGTTTAGGATCCTTATCTCAAATCGCATTTCAAATTATTTCATGTAAACACCTTCAAGTAAATCCTGAATTGTGAAATGTGATCAAACCTCTTGCTACGATATTCCGATCAAAACGCCTTGAGAATTTGCAATCGCATTTCGCAGAAATCGCAAATAAATAATTCATGCCATTGTGTCATCCTTTAACAATTTGTGAAATGTGATATTCACAATCACATTCCGCATTATAAACAAGCAACGCTATATTACATCGTTTAAAAGTTGTAATACACGAATAAAGCACCAAGCATGGGAAATAATTGTGTTAATGAACAATTTGACAAGGTAATTAATGTTTAGCAACTTGAGGAGAGGTAATGATGTTTCAAGTTATGGTTAGTTAACGTTGATCATCTCATTTGAAATCCTCCCATGATTCAAAGTCATTTCATAGAGATTTTAGTGTTAATTTCCCTATACCCTATGCACTGATATATCTCTTCCATTTTAGGAAAGCTTCAAAAGACATGTCATTATGGAAGGTGATGAAAAAATAGAAAAAGCAGAGCATTATGAAGTCTCAGCTATTAGAAATGTCTCCCATATTCTCTGATACAGCCTACAACGCTAATGGGGGAGCAACAACATCGGAGGCCATATACAATAGGCTAGAGGATGATCATCCCAAAATTACTATCACAAAGGAAACAACTAACTCAATAAAACCTTTGGGAGTCGAGTTCAAAGATGTTTCTTGTTCTTTCCTTCACAGAATAGGAAAAAGAGAGAAAATACTCCCATATACTGATATGGTTAGGTGGGTGGTGGAAAACCTCACTATTGAAGACAAGCAATTCAAAAAATCGAGAATGGAACTCATGGGGTCATTCTAAGCTAAAGACCTAAGTAAATGTACCATATACCTAACCCTCAAGACATATATGACAGCTCATACCTTGCCAAATTTTCAAAGAAAAATGAAGAAGCTTTCAAGATGATCCAGGGCTGGAGGGTACTAGAGAACAAGTTCAAATTTGATAAAACGAGTATGTATCCTATAGCCTCTTTGGCTAACTCCTACAACTATGCAACTACTATGTTATGTAGGCTATACGGATTACCTAATAATGCTAATTTTTCGATAGAATGGATTCATTTGATTGATGCCTGTGTCGATTCTCACATTATGAATTAGGCCACTATCCTATCTAATAACCTAGCCACTGTCATCACCAAGTATCGTCAGAAGAGATCCTCCTCTGCAAAAAACCTTCCTCCATTCTATTTTAGTGCCTACATCATGGATTTCATGTGTTTCTGCACTATATTTCCAATCATGGGTTGGAAATGGACCTTGTAGGACCCCTACCCTATCTATCTCAGCCATAAAAAGATTTGGGAATCCCACTACATACCTCATTTTTATAAAATATACCATGTCGTTATTTTTCCATTTCATAAATTAATTTTTAATAAAAAAAACCCCAAATTTTCCAAATAAGCCACTACAAACCTTCTAGTAGTGTGAAATTATTTTGTTGAAGAATGGTTTACATTAATTTGGGTTTTTGGCAGTATAGCGGACTTGCACGTCCTCCCTTTGTATGTCTTTGATAAATTATTAGCAAGAGAAATAGCCTACCATACTGTGGGAAAAGGCTTGACCAAAGTCTTAAGAAAGCAAGAGGTGATTACCGCCATCTTTTCCTATTTAGTGCAGTTCCTTTTCATTTGCAAATTTCAACCATGCAACCAAAGAGTCAGTAAGCCTAGAAAGCCTCAGGCTCCATACTTTGCCAGAAAGGAAGTTCGAACCAGACAAAAAAGCACATAACATTACTACTATAGTAAAGACCAAGCCTTATAATCATGAGGATAATAATTCTGAAGACCTTTTACATTCAGCTGAATCCTTCGAACAAGTGCTCGAGTGGGCAAGGGAAAATCTAAGTCCTGGAGATTTTGAAAGCTTTCAGAAGTTTAGAAACGAAAAGCTCGAAATAATTCTGTTGCATTTGTTAAATATTGAGGAAAATCCTACACCTAGTGTGACTGTCAACATTGAGGGAACTAATTCTCACATAGAGTCTCAAGTGGATACAAGGAGGGCCCAAGACACCAAGAATATAGCCAAATCTAGCAGGAGGGCATCCCAAAAGAAGGGTATGAGAAACCTAACTAGAGATATCGGTTCTGAGATAAAAACACTAGTTTGGAATAGGAGTGGGATCAATTAAATAAAAAACTACAAAACACTCCCAAGACAACAGATACCCAGGAAACCATGGAGTACCAAACTCCTCTGCATATTCAAAAATATACAGATTCAGAACCGATGGATGAGCAAGCGACAACGTCTCAGCAGACTGAAATCATTCCCACTTTTCCCACATTGGAAATTGTCTTAAAGGTGACTGAAATCCCTCCTCTATATGTGTTCTACAGCCCGGTGCTCAAGGCTGTAGTAAGAAGACAAAGGAAAAGAAGGACGGTAAAGACACTTGAAATCCCACCTGGGAATGAACCGATGGACATTTTCTAGAAAAACATTCCTTCCAATCTAGCCGAAAAATTGACCAAACTATCACAATTTACAGGGGCATATGTAACTGCCACCATGGATAAAGCTACTGAGATATCTATTTTTGAAGAAAAAGGAAGAGAAGATTTCACAGCTCGAGCAACAACTCGAAACAGAGAAGGCAAGTGTGAACAGGGAGGCTGCTGAGAAGCTAACCCAATTGCAATAGAACATGGAGGTGTTGAAGATAAGCCATGAAGAAGACATATCAGCTCAAAACATGCAACTCAAATACTTGTAGAAAGCCATGGAAAAATATAAGGATGTTCATACTGTCGAGGAATTCATCAAAGAGGCGCTAGAAGTAAATTCTCTTCTATTAAAACAACAAGAACAATTTTTCCAAAAGATGTCACATATCGCTCCTTATCTAATCACTAGTGACCAACTAACAGATAAGGTGATTGACTAAAGAAATGAATTTACTGATCTAAACAAAAGAATCTCAGAGTTCGTCGAGTGGCAAGTAACAGAAGAGGGAAGAAGAGCTAATCTTCCTGAGATCGAAGAGGCACATAAGGAAATTTTATTCATGGATTGGGATGGGGGGATCAAACAAGCTGAATTAGTAGTGGAAAGAGTAGGCAGGGTATCAAAGAACATAGTAAAGGTGGTAAACCACACTTTGTATGCCACCAACCTAGTGAAGGAATGCAACTCGAAAGAACCACCTGATTTAAATGACTTACATAAAAGTTGGAAGGAAAGAGTGAAAATCCAAAGGGAAGCAATTGCAAAGATAACAAAGACTGACTGGGAGGCGTATTGGCAATACTTTTTCAAGACACACAGGAAAATCATGACCGTTAACTGCTCACTCCATTCAACTCAGTGGATGTTGCTACCTCTCAAGCTGTTATTTTCACATGATAGGTCAAAACATAGTTTGGGGCACCTCCTCAAGTCAAGTTGATGGCCGATATATGCGATTTAAAAGACAAGATGGTAGACATCAAATCATTATCATAGCGTCTGCTCATCAAGTCACTTTTATTTTAGAGTTAGTCAACTAGTTAGGAGGAAGGCTGTTTGAAACCTCCTCAAATTTTTGCATAATCTATTTTTGAACATTATTTAGAATAGTATTTATACCCTTCTCATGCATTTAGAGAAGGGTCCAAAATTTTATCAAAAGCATTTGCAAAGAATTCACTTCTGTAAGTTTGTGAATGCTTTGGTGAAATAATGGAACATGATCATTTCTTTTAAATATCAGAATACTTTCCTTTGTTGATGCACTATTGTATACTTGGAAGATAAGTTGATCTGAAGAAAGAAGTTGATCTATGTCATTAGTCAAATGAGAAGAACTTCACATATATGGTACTTCTATCTTGTATGATTAGTTTTGTTTCCGTTTAATTAGTGATAACACTTTATTTTCATGAATTGTATATGAGATATGTTCTTTCTGTCAAGCGTTAATTGCACTACTATATGATGCCTAACTGAAATTGTTTATTTTCATATATAAATCATTAGATATATGCATATAGTTTATACATTTATTTGAATAACTATTTAGTTAAAGAAATTATCTTTATATGTTATCAGCTCTGTTTTGTGTGTGATTAATATTTATTATCACATGTCAAACATATATATTTGTAGATCGCATATCACACAGAAATACTTGAGTTTATATTACATTAAGTTAGCTAGAGATCTACATAATATAATAGGTCATTTAGTTATCATTATCATATTGCACTCGCTTGAAAACCACCCACTCTCATTTTAAAACCCACGCTGGGAAATCGGTTCCATCATCACCAATCAGAGCTACCACTTTAAACGGAAAATTAGTTGTCTTGAGGTCCAGATCGGGTGGTTATCCCCCATGTTGGAGCAACAAAAATCTGAGGTTTCAACATTTTGGCACTAGAAGGAGGAACATACGACTATGAATGACATATAAACCTAAATATCAATTAAAAAACATTCATAAGAGTCAAAACCCATCCACAACTTCTACACCTTCTAGATCTCATTCATAATCTCCAGATCATAAATCTAAAGTTGTAAAAACATCTCCCTCGTCTCCTGAAGTAGTAATACAACCACCTTCTCTAGATTACACTCTCGAGTCTCCTGAATTTCACTCTTTAATACAAAAATTGGAACAAATATCCATTTCTACCAAGAAACAAGAGAGGCCCAAATCTTTTGAAGAAAGTGTTGCTTCCTTATGATGCGAAACTGGTGCTGGTGTATTAACTAGATTGCAAAGTGAAAGGCTTGGAGTAAATCCTTTTGATTTTCCCATCCCTCCACGATGTAAGAAAGTTATCACATCAAGATCTGAATCAGATACCATCGATATCACATCACCCTTCCACTCATTCTCTTCTTCATTTACTTATACTCAATCCACTTATTCTCCACAATCCACTTCTCCAGCTAGTACTACTATTAGTAGTGCTAACCCAGTAGTAAGTTCTTGTCCATCTATACCTACTTTTGGACTGGCCTTCCTATCTTCCCAGTATCCGACTCAAGTTATGTCTAATCAACCCACCCAACCTTTGACAAATCTTGGTGTTGTTCTGGTTGCTAATCCAAATGCTCTCGCAGCAAACCCAAAAAAATGGTTATCTAAGTACAATATTGATGATGGTCTTCCTACTGAAGAACATCTTAATAACTTTATGCTAGCCATGAATCTTAATGGAGTTTCACATGAAGATGTTGTAATCATACTGTTTCCTTATATCTTCCAAGAATCTACTAGATCTTGGTATTTTCTCCTTCCATCAGGCTCAATAAGGGATTGGGACACTTTCCAAGAAGTATTTCTTGCAAACTTTGGTGATGACAGGACCATAACATCCTTAATCAATGATCTTTCTAACTTGAAAGAAAACTCAGATGAAAGGATCAAATACTTCAACTCCATATTTAACAAGTTACTAAACAAAATCCTAGCTTCCTCAAAACCCGCATTCAATGTACAAATAGAATGGTACGTATCTTCCCTTCCTTCTCATATCACGATTTTTGTAGGTAGAGCCAATAAGGCTACCCTCGTAGAAAACATGAAGGAAGCTATGTCTGTAGAAAGAAGAATTATTTCTTTAGAAAAGAGGTCATAGATAGATGAAAGGAAGTAAAAAAAGGTAACATTCAAAGATGATTCAGAAAAGAAAGCTCCAAAGGATCCTTTCGATCTTGAAGGCCTTCGGAAAGTGTTAAAGACCATGTCCAATGAAATGGTCGAAATCAAGAAGTAGGTCGCAGAATATTATGTTCCCAAGAAACCTTTTTGCTTTTTTAAAAGAAAACCTTCTTTTGGATCACAACCACCGAGTATTATTTCAAATGCTGAATCAGATCAAGAAGTATAAGAAGAATCACCAGCTGAAGAGGAAGCACAAGTTATGCCAATAACTACAAGAAGTAAAAAATCTCCTGATATGTCAATATCAAATTAGAAAGAGAAAATTGCTACTCCTGTAAAGAAGAAAACAATATGTAAGAAGTCTAAGACTAGTCAAACTAACCCTATTCCGCTATATCCCCCAAATTATTCCAAAACATTGGTAATATCGGATACAACGAAATATAACATAATCGAAGATATGAAAAATACCAGAGAAAATATTTCATTATATGAGCTAACTAAACTCAAACAACAACAAAAAATTCTATTAAGAGAGTTAAAAGTAGTTCCTATATCCCCTCTACCATCTATTGTAGTTACTTAAGCTACCTACGATATGGGAAAAACTTCATGATATTATAATAAAGTAAATCCCATAGATCTAGTTTTAATAGGTGATAGGTCTATTTCTCATACACCTCCATTTCTCCTTATGAGATTTTCAACTAAAATGTTAATAATTTCCTTGTTGATTTAGGAGCCGCTTCAAATATTATGCCAAGGACCGTGTGTACTAAATTGAACATTACGCCTCAAAAATATGCAGTACACATAGTTCAATTGGATAGGACGAAAGTAGAGGTTCTTGGAGAAATAACATCAGTTTCAATTAGGCTTTACTCTAATCCAAAAGTTTCTCATATAATTGATATTCTAGAGGCTGATATCCTTGAATTTTATGGTTTAATTCTAAGTAGGGATTGGTCTGAAAAGTTGCATGGATACTTCGCAACTGATTGGTCTCACATGTGGTTGCCACACAATGGTAAACCAAACCAAATTAAAGTAGACCGAGAGAAGTTCATGAAATACACAGTCACTGATCTTTAGGAAAGCAATGAACTTGTTACTTTCACTGATAATATCATTGGAAATTACTCAGTTGAGTGATTTGTAGGATCTTTTAATGCCCAAAGATCTCCTTTTCCAAATAATGTTGTAGTGTCTCAAATAGAATTTTTTTCACAAACATATGCTTCCAAGTGTGTAAATATAGTCGATAAAATTTTAGATAATTCGTTTTTCTGGACACTCTATTTTGACTGTTCCAAATCTGAAGATGGTGTAGGTGTTGGATGTATTTTAATCTACCCGCAAGGAGAGAAAACCATGTTAGCTTGCAGACTTGAATTTTAATGCACTAACAATACTGCAGAATATAAAGCATTGATTCAAGGGCTGTATAAAGCCATTGGCCTTAATTTCAAATATTTTCAAGTATATGAAGATTTTGAAATAGTCATTAAATAGGTAAGAAACACAATTCGTTGTGTGTCTGGGAACCTTAAACATTATCAATATCTAGCCCAAAATCTTACTTCTCATTTCACTGCTTTTAACATTTCTTCAGTTCCCAGATTGCAAAATGCAAGTGCTTACTTACTTGCTAATGTGGCATCCAAGCTTATACCTTTGGAAGAATTTAGCCCAGATATATTTTCTATAGAATTAGTTTTTATACCATCCATTCCTGATAATGTAACCAATTGGAGAGTGTTTAACAATGATGCTAATATAATCAATTTCCTTACATCACAAGGATCTTATGAGGAAAAATCATAGATGAACACGAGCATGACTTGCAAAGCAACCATAAACAAAATCAAAACCCGATCCCAAATTATGTAGTTAAGATGGAATATCTCTATGATTTAAAGGAGAGATTTAAGAAAATTACCAACTCCAAAACTCAGAGTTCTACTCGAAGATTTGTAGTAAACCTAGGTTCAACTAAAAAAACCTGAAAATGTCAACCTAGGTCTTGGTTTGTCTTATGAAGAAAAAATATCATTCATTAAGTTGTTAAAAACATATAAAGGTGTATTTGCCTAGGATTACATAGATATCAAGACCTATGATACCTTTGTAATTCAACATACCATACCAATGACTTCTAATGAAAGCTAGTTCAATGGAAGCTTCCGAAAATTCACCCAAACCTTGAAAGACAAATCAAATCCGAATTGAACAAGCTTCTGAAAGCCAAAATAATCTTTCATGTTAGAAACTCAAAGTGGGTATCAAATATGATCCCTATGAGGAAAAAGAACGGTGATATTAAGAGTTGAATTGATTTTAGAAACCTAAATAGAGCTTGTCAAAAGGATAACTTTCTTTTGCCTACCATGGAGAAAACATTGCAATCAGTAACAGGTTCCGAAGTGATGTATTTTCTAGATGGATTTTTAGGATACAATAAAATTCTTCTACATATAGATGATAGATTGAGGACAACATTCAAGACCAAGTGGGGGAAATATGCTTATCAGAAGATGGATTTCAGACCCATTAATGCAGGGGCTACATGTCATCATGCTATGGATATTGCATTCTAAGCTCTGATTAATAAATTAGTTGTTATTTACCTAGATGACATTACAGTCTATTCTAAGGATAGGAACAATCACTTAAATTACCTAAAACACATTTTTGAAAGATGTAAGAAATATGGCATTTCTTTAAATCCCAAAAAAATATATTTTTCTTTACCAAAAGGAAAACTCCTTGGATTTATAGTCTCCAAGAAATGGATTTATATTGCTCCTAATAGAGTCCAAGAAATTGAAAATATTCCTCTCCCATGTAATAAAAAGACCATGCAATCATTCCTAGGCCAAATTAATTTTGTAAAAATATTTGTTCCATATTTTTCACAGATTTTCCTACCCCTTCAAGCAATGATAAGAAAGAACACAATTTTCAAATGGGGTAAACATTAAAGAGAGTCATTTGAGTTGATCAAAAAATCCATTATCAATCCTTCTTCTTTAACAACTCCTGAATTTCTCAAACCTTTTGTGTTATACGCTTTTTCATCTGATACATCATATGCAACAATTTTAACACAATTAAATGATCAAAATATAGAGACACCCATCTCTTTTTTTCAGTTCCAACTTGGACGGTATCGAGTTAAACTATTCAGCTATTGAGAAACAAGATTTTGCTTTTTTTTAAACCTTGAAACGTTTCAGACCTTTTCTTCTCAAAACCCATACAAAGATAGTAGTACCTTACCTTACAGTAAGTCAATTATTTATTCAAAGAGAAGTAGGGGAGAAAACATCCAATTGGGTTACTACACTTCAAGAGTACGATGTAGAAATCCGTCCAGCTAAAATTGTTAGGGGCCAAGGTTTTTACAGGATGCTAACTGGAGCTTCCCACTTATCAGTGGAAGAAGACCAAGGTAATGAAGTGAAAATATCAGAGGTAAGCCTTAATAATGCACAATCACAATATGTTGATTTGATGTTTTATTTAAAGAATGTATATGCTCCTATGAATCTCAATTATAAAAAGAAGCTTGCTTTAAGGTTAAAATCATATCAGTATGAATTAATTGATGATGTATGTTTAAAAAAAACTATGATTCAATATTATTAAAATGCCTAGAAAAACCTAAAGCTAAAAAGGTCATGCAGGAATTACATGATGGACCAGTTGGAGGTCATTTCGGAGGAAACACCACAACTCACAAAATCCTGCATGCAGGTTATTACTGGCCAACAATATTCAAGGATGTACATGAATATGCAAGAAAATGCAAAACTTGTCAAACTGCAGTCGGAAGAGAAAAGAAATTAGCATTCCCTTTGCATCTAGTCAATATCTAACAACCATTTGATGGGGATTATATATAATTGGTGAGATTGTTCCTAACTCTCCCAAGTAGCACAAATACATCCTTACAGCTACTGATTATTTCAAAAAATGGGTAGAAGTTATCCCACTAAAGATAGCTAATCCAGAAAATATTACAGATTTCATTGATTAGTACATAATTACTAGGCTTGGCTTACCCACAACTTTAATGTTTGATAATGCATGTTATTAATCTAGAAATACAATGGTAGAAATTTATTTAAAGCAAGGTTTCAAAGTAAAGTATTCAGCCAACTATTGTCCACAAGGTAATGGATTCGCAGAATCAACAAACAAAAACCTCATCAGAATCATGAAGAGGACTATAGACCAAAATCATAGGAATTGGCACAAAGCGTTGATATTTTCTCTTTGGGTAGATAGAATTACACAAAAGGCCTCCATCGATTCTTCTCCATTTTCTTTATTTTATGGAAAAGAAGTTGTTCGCCCCACAAACATAGCAATCCCATCTCTCACCCTAGTGCAATTCATTGATGAAAGCCCTTCCTCTTCTCTTCAAGAAAGACAATTCCAAATTATTAAGCTTGAAGAATAAAGAGAGAAGGCTAAAGCAACCCACTTCCATCATCAACAATTAGTCAAAGCCTCTTTTGATACAACCTCTTCCACTCATAAAACTTTCGAAGTAGGTGATCTAGTTTTGAAATGGGACAAAGCACATGAGGAAAAAGGTAGACATACCAAATTCCAAAGACTATGGCTTGGCCCTTTCCAAATCATTGAGAAAATTGCCCAATCAAAATTTCTTTTAGAGGACTTGTCAGGTAGGATGGATTTTTTGCTCGTTAATGGGAAAATTATAAAAAAATACTTTTCCTAGAAGATAACCTCTTCTAATTTTTCACCATATCTCCTTTAAGATTCTTAGGGATATAAAGGTTAACTAGTATTTACTTTTGGCTTCTCAAAATAAAATCTTTGATAAATTTTTATTTTTCGCTTCTATAAGTAGGAAAAGTTAAAGAAATAATTAGGAAATTTGAGTATCAAAATAAACCTGATTTCTTTGGAAAAATTTTGACCTTGCTAAAACATTTATTCTATGAACAAGCTCTTATCTTTATAAATTATAGATCATTTGTTATGAGTCAAGAAAAGAATCTTTAACCTAGTAAGGACTTTCTACAGATAAGTATCTCAAAACCCTATCATTATCATCCAAAACTCTTAAAAGGGCCAGTGGTTCACCCCATCTGATAAAATTTTCCTCTTTCATAGTGTAATTCTAAAATATGCAAAACTTAGAAGATAATAAGTCTCATTATGATCTTGTTTACCATTATCATAGGGGAATAATTAAACTGATATTACCAAAACTTCATACCAAAACAGGGTATTAACCAATGATCTAATCAATCAAAAGAGAAGGGGTCTCATAAAGAGCCAACTTGTTCAGTTTAGTTACAACCAGTGAATGACATTGTCATTATTAGGTTACCAATCCTAGACAATGTATTTTAAGGAACTTAAAAAAAAAGATTATATAAGAAATAAAAAGGACAAGATCCAAATGAGATTGAAAGAAAGTGAATATCATTTTGAATTTTGAAAATTACTTCAGATGGGACAATGAGTCATTTTCAGTTAAAATATAACCCTATCGAGGCTATAAATGTCTGCTGGAAACAGAGGCTCTATCTGTGATATATGAGTAAACAATAAAAACTAATATGTGGAAGACACCTGCTATATCTCTTTAAAATCTTAATATTGACTAATGCAAACATTTATATTTTTATCACTACAAGAGCAAAGTAGTTGAATAAATAGGTTGAGTAAGTGATTATGATTCTAGAGAAATGTTGTTTAGTTTATAACCCATGTAATTATTATTCCTATAACTCTTCTAATTTTGAAAGTTCTAAAAATTTCAGAAAACCATCAGAGATAACTGGTTCTCCCAAGTGAATCGCCAATTGTGGTACTATGTAACATCACCCCCATTTATATATAGTGATAGCTAATATTATACATATAAATGGGGACCCTTTTTAATTTTTAGTCTTTGAAAAATAAATCCTAACTCTAAGAAATTTCCTTGAAAACTCTTAGAAAACAACCCAAGTTTAGGATCCTCATCACAAATCACATTTTGCATTATTTCATGTAAACACCTTTAAGTAAATCTCAAATTGTGATATGCAATCAAACCTCCCACTGCGATATTCCAATCAAAACGCCTTAAGGATTTGCAACTGCACTTCGTAGAAATCACAAATAAATAAGCCATGACATTATGTCATCCTTTAACGATTTGCGAAATGAAATATTGTGATATTCGTAATTGCATTTCGCAATATAAACATGCAACACTATATTACATTATTTAAAAGTTGTGATGCTTGAATAAAGCACCAAGTGTGGGAAGTAATTGTGTTAATGAAAGGTTTGATAGGGTAATTAATGCTTAGTGGCGCGAAGAGAAGTAATGATGTTTCAAGTTATGGCTATTTAACAATAAATATCGCATTTGAAATCCTCCCACGATTCAAAGTCATTTCAGAGAGTTTTTAGCCTTAATTTCCCTATATTGTCTATGCTGATATATCTCTTCCATTTCAGGCAAGCTTCAAAAGACATGTCATTGTGGAAGGTGATGCAAAAATAGAAAAAGCATAGCATTACGGAGTCTGAGCTATCATAAATGTCTCGTATATTCTCTGATATGGTTTCTAGCGCCGATGGGGGGGGAAACAACATGGGAGGTCAAATACAACATGCTTGAGGATGAGCATCCCAAAGTTACTGTTGTAAAGGCAACAACCGACTCAATAAAACCTTCAGGAGTCCAATTCAAAGATGTTGTTTGTTATTTCCTTCACGGAATACGAGCAAGAGAGAAAATACTCCCAAATGCTAATATGGTTAGGTAGGTGGTGGAAAACCTCACTATTGAAGATAGGAAATTAAAAAGCTTGAGAATGGAACTCATGGGGTCATTAAAAGCTAAAGACCTGAAGCAAATGTACCATATACCTGACCCTTAGGACATATATGACAGGTCATACCTTGCCAACTTTGCAAAGAAAAATGAAGAACCTTTCATGATGATCCAAGGTTGGAGGTCACTGGAGAACAAGTTCAAATTTGATAAAACGGGTATGTATCCTATAACCTCTTTGGCTAACCCCTACAACTATGCAACTTCTATGTTATGTAGGCTATATAGATTACCCAATAATGTTAAGTTTTCCATAGAATGGATTTCTTTGATTGATGCTTGTGTCAATTCCCAGATTATGAATTGGGTCACTATCATATCTGATAACCTAGCCACTGTCATCACCAAGTATTGTCAGAATATATCCTCCTCTACAAAAAACCTTCCTCCATTATATTTCAATTCCTACATCATGGATGCAATATGTTTCTACACTAAATTTTCAATCATTGGTTGGAAATGGACCTTGCAGTACCCCTAACCTATCCATCTCTGCCATAAACAAATTTGGGAATCCCATTACATACCTGATTTTTATAAAATATGCCATGTCATTATTTTTCCATTGCATCAATTAATCTTTAATAAGAAAGCCCCCATGTTTTCCAAAGAAGCTGCTACAGACCTTCTAGTAGTGGGAAAGTATTGTGCTAAAGAATGGTTTACATACATCAGGGTTTTTGGTAGTACAATAGACCCGCATGTCCTCCCTTTGTATGTCTCTGATAAATTATTAGCAAGAGAAATAGCCCACTAGACTATGGGAAAATGATTGACCAAAGTCCTAAAAGAAAGAAAGAAGTCATTATGGCCATGTTTTCCTATTTGGTGCGGTTCCTTTTCTTTAAAAATTTTTAACCATGCAACCAAAGAGTTAGTAAGCCTAGAAAGCCTCAGGCTCCATACTCTGTCGAAAAGGAAATTTGATCCAGAAAAAATAGCACATAACATTAGTACTGCAGTAAAGATAAAACCTTATGATCATGAGGCTAATAATTATGAAGACCTCTTATAGTAAGTTGAATCCTTCGAATAAGTGTTCGAGTGGGCAAGGGCAAATCTGAGTCCTAAATATTTTGAAATCTTTCAGAAGTTCAGAAACAAAAGGCTCAAAATAATTTCGCTGCATTTGTTAAAAATCGAGGATAAGCCTACACCTAGTGTGACTATCAACAACGAGGGACCTAATTCTCACATAGAGTCTCAAGTGGATACAGGGAAAACACTGGATATAGGGAGGGACCAAGACACTGAGAATACAGCCGAATCCAAATGGATGTCAGCCGAAAATAAGGGTACGAGCAGCCCACCTAGAGATATTGGTTCTGAGATCAAAAGTAGTAGTTTGGAACAAGAGTGAGATCAATTCAATAAAAAACTACAAAACACTCCCAAGACAACAGATACCTAGGAAACCATGGAGTATCAAACTCCTCAGCATATTTAGAAAAATACATAGTTTGAACCGATGGATGAGCAAGTGACAATGTCTCAGCAAACTGAAATCATTCCCGCTTTTCCCACATCGAAAATTGTCTTAAAGGTAACTGAAATCCCTCCTCTAGATGTGTTTTATAGCTCGCTGCATAAGGCTGTAGTAAGAAGATAGAGGAAAAGGAGGGTAGAGACACTTGAAATCCTACCTGGGAATGAACTGATGGACATATTCTAGAAGGACATTCCTTCCAATCCAGCCAAAAACTTGACTAAACTGTCACAGTTTACAAGGGAATATGGAACTTCCACCATGGATAAAGCCATCGAGATATATATTTTTTTGAAGGAAAAGGAAGAGAATATTGCACAACTCAAGAAACAACTCAAAATAGAGAAGGAAAGTGTGAACAGGTAGGTTGCTAAGAAACTAGCCCAATTACAATAGAACATGTAGGTGTTGAATAAAAGCCATGAAGCAAACATATCGGCCAAAAACATGCAATTCCAAGACTTGTAGCAAGCCATGGAAAAATATAAGGATGTTCCTACTATCGAGGAATTCATCAAAGAGGTGCTAGAGCTAAATTCTCTCCTATTAAAACAACAGGAACAATTCTTCCAAAAGATATCACATATCGCTCCTTATTTGATCACACTTGACCAGCTAACGGATAAGGCGATTGACCAAAGAACTAAATTTGTAGATATAAAGAAAAGAATCTCATAATTCATCGAATGTCAAGAAACAGAAGAGGGAAGAAGATCTAATCTACCTGAGATCGAAGAGACACATAAGGACATTCTATTCACGGATTGGGATGCAAGGATCAAGCTGAATTGGCAGTGGCAAGAGCATCCGGGGTGTCAAAGAACATAGTAAAGGTGGTAAACCACACTTTGTATGCACCAACTTGGTGAAGGAAGGCAACTCGAAATAACCACCTGATTTAAATGAATTGCATAAATGTTGGAAGGAAAGAGAAAAAATCCAGAGGGAAGCAATCACAAACATAGCAAGGATTGACTGGGAGGCGTATTGGCAATACCTTGTCAAGCCACATAGCCAAATCATGACCCTTAACTGCTCATTCCATTCAACTGAGAAAATGTTGCCACCTCTCATAGATACTATTTTCTCAGGATAGGTTAGAACATAGTTTGGGGCACCTCCTCAATTCAAACCGATGGCCGATATATGTGATTTAAAAGACAAGTTGGCAAACAACAAATAATTATCTTAGCCTCTGCTCATCAAGTCAATTTTATTTTTAGAGTTATTTAACTAGTTAGGAGGAAGGTTGTTTGAAACCTCCTCAAATTTTTGCATAATCTATTTTTGAACATAAGTTAGAATAGTATTTATACCCTTCTCTTGCATTTAGAGAAGGGTCCAAAATTTTATCAAAAACATTTGCAAAGAATGCACTTTTTTAAGTTTGTGAATGCTTTGGTGAAATTATGGAACATGATCATTTCTTTTAAATATCAGACTACTTTCCTTTGTTGATGCACTATAGTATACTTGGAAGCTAATTTGATCTGAAGAAAGAAGTTGATCTATGTCATTAGCAAATGAGTAGAACTTCACATATATGGTACTTCTATCTTGTATGATTAGCTATGTTTTTGTTTAATTAGTGATAACTCTTTATTTTCATGAATTATATGAGATATGTTCTTTCTGTTAAGTGTTAATTGCACTACTGTATGATGCTTAGTTGACATTGCTTATTGTCATATATAAATCATCAGATATATGCGATATAGTTTATACATTTATTTGACTAAATATTTAGTCAAGGAAGTTATCTTTATATGTTATCACCTTTGTTTTATGCATGATTGATCTTTATTATCACATGTCAAACATATATCATTTTAGAATGCATATCACACAGAGATACCCATGTTTATATTAGATTAAGTTAGCTAGAGATCTGCATGATAGAATAGGTCATTTAGTTATCATTATCCTATTGTAGTTGCTTGAAAACCACCTGCTCTCGTTTAAAAACCCACACTAGGAAACTGGTCCCATCATCCCCAGTCAGAGCCACCACTTTAAATGGAGAAGGATTTGTCTTAAGGTCCAGACCGAGTGGTTATCCCCCATGTTGGAGCAACAAGAATTTGAGGCTTGAAAAATAAGGTACCTACAATTCCTCGTATGATGTGATTGAGAGAAGATGTGATAATAACAGTGTGATTTTCTCTTTATTGGAGAGATGGATTTGTTGAATTTGGACGATCAAGTGAAATATTCCATTATATTTACTCAATTTGTGACATTTACTTACCAAATGGTTTGGTTTATCACATAGGGAACATGTGAGGGATGGTCCTTTTTTCTAGACATCCTTAGATCATTTTTTTCCCAATCTAGATTGATGATGGTGAGGGGAGATGTAATGATGGGGGCCTTTCTAAACTACTAGTGCCCATTGTTCCTCAAAGACACATAAAATGGACCTAGATGCTTCATTCCCTGATGGTGGAGTATAATGTGATGGTTCGGAATCTCATCTGACTAAAATCACCACATGAATCCTAACAAAGAACAAAATCGAGAAAGGTGGAGACATTGTCTCTCATGATGATTTCCTGCACAAATCTGGAAAGTGTAACATTTGTGCCTAGGTCTCAAGCTTTGAGTGACACGTGTAAATGGATATAATCGACTAAAGGCCCTTAATTCAGGACATTGGCTGATCAAATGATCTGGTATGTCGCATAAAGCGCAAGTGGGCACTGGTAGGGGTGTCATTGGTTTGGGTTCCCTCCGATCTTGGTTGGAGGTTGATGGACTAGATGAGGGATAGGAGCAAGAAGCTTCTTCCTTTATGACATAAAAATTGTATTTGGATCCATCCTATGCTGGGAGTAATGGGGTATTGGTTTAGGTGAGTGCACCTAACACATTTCAATATCAAGGGATTTCAGGGAAATGATGAGTGTAATTCCTGTAATTCGTGCATATGGAGCATGCATGGATGGTACATAATGCCTTATGATGTGTGGATGTTCTCTTTTCTCCGACAGTGGGAGGGGAATTCATTGGTGCTTTTGGGGCATGCAGAAGAGATTTGAGCTCATTTAACTCAGGGCGCCTATTGGTGGGGTGTCAAATTTTTTCACATAAAGCACACGGTTGAGGGACCCTAGAGGAGGGAGTGTTTGAAGCTTCCACATTTTTACCTTTATTCTTATCCCTTGTTCTTACACTGCTTGATGTCAATGCATGCACTTCTTGTGGTGTAGGAGTTGCTTTTGTAGGCACGTATTTTGGTTTCGTGCTATCTCAAAGAGGAATTGGACTGATGCCCGTTGCAATTATTCCTAAACTTGTAGACATGGCCTAAGGGGCCAATTACCAGACTAGTATCGTGTGATCCATATGGGGCAACGAGAGAATTTTGATGAATTGGTGTGAGAAAAAACCAGGAGGGGGAAATAAGAAGGGTGTTTGAGTAATGGAATATGGTAAGAGTGTTGGATTGGTAACAACATTGTCATTAGTATCTCAAACTGGTTCTTGAGAATGGGGGGTGTTTAATTAGGTCATCATGAACACTATTTCTCCTAGGGTTGGGGGAATTTCCTCTATCACAATAGGTTCTCTTGGGAATAACCATAGAAGTCTTGACTACTTAAATTAGCCAGGGTTGAGTTGAATTTAAGTGGTGATCCATTCGTGAGAAGATGAGACTAAAAGTAGCGCAGTGTCAAGTGGAAGTAATGTCTTCTTCTCATAATATGTGATTTGATCTATTGTAATTATTTTTCCGTCATGGGGTAACATCATTATCCTCGACACAGATGAGGCGAAGCTAACATATCATACATGTAATGTCAACACATTAGGATATTGTAATCCAATTGTGCATCTAGTACTTCGATATATATTGGTACAGTTTTTCCAGCCAACTATACTGGCATGATAGGGTATAGAACTATGGTGGTTGAAGGCTCCCATCATATGATCCAAGCATGATTTCCGAAGGCTTGAGTTCAGGAGATCCCAGTTTCTTCCAAACAGATTTTGAAATTATACATGTGGATTGAACCCCATCATTGAAAATTCAACGATGGATGGTGATGTTTTGGACTGAGACTGGAATTTGGAAAGCAATGGTTGATGGTAGTCGTGGGGTAGCCTTATCCAATTCTAAGACCATTAGGTGAGAATCGGCTAGGTCAATTATGCCTAGACAAGAAAGCAAGGCTTTCCATTAGGTTTTGCATGTTTCCAAGACCTTTAATGCTGACATAGCTTATGGTGATTGCATTAAGTCATCGACTATTTGTAGCTATGAGCAACTTTTGAGTTATGTCTTACTCATCGTAAATATCCTATGACAATATTTGACATAGGTTCTATAGGAAGTCAAGGAATGGTTAACGAACTTGTAGCTATTTCTGTGGTCGAGATGGAAGGGCTGGCAAAGATTGATAACTTCTATTTGATGTTTATAGGAAGATATCTTCTCCTATCATGAAAATGCAGTGATTAGAATTTTTATGGGTGTTTCCTCTAGAAGGATGTGGGTGGGATGATTGTTGCTGAGTGTTATCCACTCCTTGATGGGGGAAAGGGTCTTACATTACTATAGTTTGTTAAACTCCTTTCCCCCTATTATCCTGTACCCTTTTTAACTCAGGGAGTTGAGGAAAATGATGGGTATAATTACTGTACTCCCCAAAGATAACACATGAATGATTAGTCCATAGACTTGTGTTCTTGTTTTATTTTGTGGGTTGTTGTTGGTCGATCCTTGGGTTTTATTCTAGTTAGGGTTTCCCCTTACCTGTGCCCATGGGGGTTGTTGGTGGTTGTTGCCCCCTTATTTGGGTTCTCCCTTTGGTTTTCACTTTTGCTTTTTCTAATCAAAATTTGGGGGATTAGCTAGGTTAAATTGCTCCTCTGATTGTTGTTGTTGAGTGAGATATGGTTGCAGTAGATTAACCCTTGCCTTATTTTGCATTGGTGGGTTATTCTGTTGTTGTATGGGGAAATAAGAATATTGGTTTCCTTGTCCCTAATTGGTATATAGATTATGCGAAGATCACATTACATTTGTATTCCTAGAGGAGTATTTGTTTCCCTATGGGGGAATATATGAGCCTCCATGAGGGGGTTGATATTGGTTAACGCTACTAACCATATTCTACATCAATTTGGGTTGACCATGGTAATATCCTATATGCTGCAATGGTGGTGTGTTTTGTATAGCATCAAATTCTTGGCAAATGAACAAGTATCCAAGGTATTGGTAGGTGTTGCTAAGTTTGTTTTGGGTTATGGACCCAATAAATCCATCAACGAGATTGAATGCACCTGGTGTCTCTTTATAATTCTACTGGCATGCGGCATCAGGAGGCACATGATATATGTATCTAGACTAGGTGTATATAATCTCTAACTATTGATCTTTCCTAATGGTTTCTTTTTCATTATGCAAGGATGAATTTTCCACGTCTTTTGAAATTTTCGATGTGAGGGATCTCAAAAATATTCATGGAGGACTTTGTCTTCAAACTACACTTTAGACAAGCTACAACATTTCTGTCATTCATGTATATAATCTGATATGTGGGTAGAAGGTGTTTTTTTGAAGTGGGTGAAGATTTCTAGGCCCAAATCATGATGAATCAGGAACTGGAAAAATGTGAGGAAAGTTGTTGCTAGTGAGCTAAAGTTTCCATGTGACGTAGAAATTTGGTTAATGTACCATTTCACTACAAGCCCGTAAGGGTGTGTTGAAATAGTCGTAATCGAATTGTATCGTTTGTGATACTATTAGATGAACACCACATGTGAAAATTCATGACATGGTTTCTTGGGTCTTCTCCCTATTCCATTCAAAGTTTGGAATGTCAGAAGGGAGCTTCGTGGGCATAACTTGCCAATTTTGGCTATGGGTGATTAGGTCAATGGTTAGCTTACTTAAATCTAGTAGGTTTAAAGAATATAAGAATGGGATCTGCAAGATATCCACCACCGTGAAAGGATTTTGGATAGCTATATGTAAAGGGGTCCTCTGTGGGGAAATTTCAGGAAAACTGCCTTAATGGATGTCTCGTGAAATATCCAAAGGAGTGGTATGTGGGCTCCCTAAAGGAGTAGCACACAGGGACCCTTGTGGGGTCATGAAGGGTGTGCTTTGATGGGGAGTAGTCCTAAGAAAAGATGCACCAATAATGGAAGATCCTATAATGGTGGCTATGTGACGTCCTCTGTGCCTAAATGGTGAGAGTTCTGGCACATGCCCTAGTAATGGGGAGAGGTTTAAGAAATGTCTGGATAGAAGGGGAGTCATGGGGTCCTCTATGGTATCAATTAGAGTGTGTTCTGCTTTGTGTATGGTGAGGGAAGGATATGATTCTTCAAAGAAAATAAATCACATACATAAAAAAAGAGAGATAAAAATAAAAATGTTACTTAAAAGTGGTTTTTTTTTTTTTATTTTGTGTGAAAAAGATCCTAAGAATACCTATTCATCCTTACCACTCTCAAAGTAACTAGGCCTTTCAGAGATATCTTTTGATGGGTCCTAGGGAAATGTCTCGAAAGAACTGGCGGTGACTTCCAGTAACCAAAGAATCAACCAAGGTAATGGAAATGAGGCTCAAGTGTTGCTTGCATCGTCACCTATAGGAAAAGGATTCCTTAGATTTTGACCATTAAAGTAACTTCATCCCAATGAGAATTAAAGTCTTTAGCTTCTTGGTAGTGTGTTACCAGTACCAAGAACTAGATGGGTTGAGTAGCCCCAAAGAGTACCACACACACTGAACTTAAGTTGAACCCCCTTTAAATCAGGTCTCTTCCATGCTCAGGTGATATTTTCCATGGGATGATTGAAGGATTTTAAGCTCCCTAAAATTTCAACACCTATGTTTCAAATGTGTAACATGACCATGACGGCTTATGGGATGCTTACCCCTAATGGTCCTAACCTGAACTATAAAACATTTGGTGGCCCATGTGGGGAATTTATTTGGTTCAAGTTATGGTTGCTTTTAAGGGTCTTAATTTTCTTTAGGGTGTGATATGTAAGCTAAAATAACCTAACTATCAAAAGCTCTAGAAATTGGATGCCTTCTAATACAAATTTTATAGAAGCTTAGTGTATGGTGTGTAATTATGTGCAAGTGATGAAGTGAGCATGTAAAGTGTGCGAAGGTGTGGATATTTGGTGAGTTCCAATATTCCCCTACTTATACTAGATTTAAATTGTTCCTTGCATGAAAAAGAAGTGATATGCGATAATGGGCCGCTTACTCTTTCTCCTATTACACTATGTGAATGTCGAAACAGGGAGATGTAAATTCAAATTCTTTAAGAAAGTTTTCATATGCAAACCCGGGTTCATATAAGATATGAAAGGGAGGTAAATATTACATACTTTATGTAATAACACCTTTTCCTAGTCCTATAAAATGAAAAAAATGAATACTTTGGCTAGTAGCAAGATTTGTTGATGATGGGTCACTTACTCCTTTACTAATTAAGCTATGTGAAGATTGTGAACAAATAGAAAATATAATCTAATTACTCTACTAATTTTGATTAGTAAAGCAACTAAGCGATCTAAACATATTGTAAAAAATTGTAGAGGTGAAGGAAATTCACTAAAGACTGCCAATCTCCTAAAAAATGTGAAATCACAAGGTGTTTTTTTCTTTTTTGGAAAACTGCATGGGCTTCACAGTGCATAAATGCAGCGATGCATCTGACAAAGGAAAAATTGTAGAGTGTGCATTTGTTTGAGAATAAGTTGTGTGGTCAACAAAAAATTGTAAATTAACATATTTCTTTGGCCACCTTAGGCTCATAGTGTCCTGCAAAAATTCTGGAGAGGTACTAAATGCCTTGTAGTTTGACTATGCAGAGAGAAGATCGTGCAAACACAACCTTTAGATTTAAGAAAATACAACAGTATCCTTGCCATTTCTGTGGTAGTGTTTTTGTGGCAATGAAGTACCAAAACAAACTCCTTAGTAGTTTGTTGTTCCCTGCAAATGATCACATATAGAGATGGTGTTGTTAGCAAACAAACTTAGATAAACAAAACATTGAAAATACTGAAAACAATGCATATACAAACATAAACTAAAACAAATAGATAAATGCACAAAAAATTCTCAATGGAGAAAACAAGTCAACAAAATAATCGAAAAATATCCCTTTGTTGACTTCTGGTAGTAGAAGTTGAATATGATAGATGAATCTTAAACACCTGAAGAGAATTCTTTGAGCTATGGTGCTAAAAAATCCTTAGCAAGGAGGTTCTATTCCTCAATCTCTTTGCAAGCTTCTCCTCTCTCTCAAAGAAGTATGAAGACTCTCTAATGGTGGACACATCTCCTCTCACTAAGATGATGGGTTGCTTAGAAGAAATATGGTGAACATGCTAGTGTTGTTACTTTCTTTGGCTTCAACATTGGAATGTTGGTTTGCTCTAACAACAATTTGGCCAACATAACATTGTCTCATATTTTGGTTCTCCCATGGCTTGTTTATATCTAATTTTTGAATCCATGTTCCCTCTCTAGGTTCATGCATGACAATGACTCTTGTGTAAGAAAATATGGTTCCATTGAGGGCTACATATCTTCAGGGCGACTTGAATTCGATTGTCCTGGACTGAGATTCTGTCAAGCAATCACCTACAAGTGTGTGAAGTGGTCCTGAATTTTCTGAGTCATCCACTTTCTAGATCACGTGGATTTCAAAGAAAATTCCCCACAATGCGTGGTTATCGAAGGAACAGTCGTAGAGTCCTCAATTTTTTAACTTTATAAACTATGGACCTTAGGAGAAATTAATTTTTTTAAACATCATGATATCTTCAGCTGAAAAATATTTACTCATGCATTCTACTAGATGCATTTTAGTGTCTTCTGGATTGTGCAAACATGTGTACAATTTTCTGGTGTTAACACTTGGGAATTGCACAATCAATTGGAGTAAAATTCCAAAAACATAGGGGATAATTCCTTAGGATTTGTTCAAGGTAATAAGGGCTCAATCTAAAGAAAAAATTGACTAAGTTTGGGTCAGAGCTTCTCATTGAGCAGAGAGATAGGTTATTCACTTGCAGGTTGTGCTCAGAGCAGGCAAGCAATTGTAATACATCTCTATTCATCTGATTAATACAAAGAGGCTTGAGGAGGTTTTTCCAGTTGGGTTCACCTAGAGAAACTAATGTGCATGTGTGGTTTTTCTTATTGTATGTTTACGGATGTTGTTCTAAATCATGAATTAAATTTTGCAGATCAGTAGAATAGAATTATGTCTCTTTATTTTAGATTAAATTTCTTGATTAGTTTCAATTGTAGCACTAAATTTCTACATATTATCCTGATCATCCCGCACACTCCCAAAAACTTCCCTTGCAAGGTAACCAATGTGCTACCTCCCTCAAAAGGTAACTAATATCCTATTATATAGAGTAACCAATACCCTCCCATTCAGGCTAGCCAATATCCTCCATACACCATAGAGAATGTGTTGACCTCCCAAACCCCTTACATTAACCCAGGACAAGAAAACCATTATTACCCTTTTCCTACACCTTAACAAACTAACCCTTCTGTTGGGAACGAGATCCCCCAAGGACAATTTTGGGGCTAACAACCCATGTTTTGGGTCAAGTTTTGTAATAAAGTTGTAAATTCTCTGCATTTTGTGGTTGCGAAGCATGAAGGTGTCATGAGTCATAAAGGGTTGCTTGCCCTTATTTTATAAAGTGTAAATTTGGATGTAAAGATCTACCCATGGTCCATGGACCATGGGATTGTATAAAAAGAAATAAGTAAGTAAGCTCTAAGTAGTTAGAGAAGTAAGAAGTCTTGAACAATAAGAAGGAAGTTTTTAGAAGTCGAAGCTTTGGGTCTTAGCATAGGTAGAGGCTCTGCAGCTGAGTGCACAGAGGCCTAGGGTGGAAGTCCGCAGCCGAGTGTGCAAACCCCTACGACTGTGTGCACAGGGTGGATAGAATCTATAATCATCTGAAGATATCAATAAAGAAAAGCATTCTACAAATTTTGTGTCTTTGTTTCCTATTAATGCATCTTGTCATATTGCGTATGAATTTCATTTACAATGCTTATATAGTGCGTGAATGTATGTAATTATGTTGTTTAATCAAACGCAAGAAAGAATATATGTTTACGTGGTGCTAACCATGATTGTTTAATAAGATAAGTAAGACAATGAAGATAATTTGGGAACCTACACAATACGCTGCCCTAGTAGCACGAAAGTACCTGAACCGCAGGTTAGGACTATGCGAAGGTCAATCATACCCCTTCGCAAAGGTATTGAAGGGCAGAATAAAGGGATAGACAGATAGAGCCCTAGGGCTTGGGGACCTGTGCGAAAGATGGAACAAAAGGAATAAACCGACATCATGACCATCTCAGGGTGCGAAAACTTGGTTCTAGCATGCCCCCATACTACTCCGGGTCAGACTTCAATCCACGCTCCGTAGGCTGATGCCAAAAGGACTAGTAGTGTAGGGATTTTTTTGGCTAACTAATGTTGAAACTGGGTCAAGCCCAACGTAACCAAAAAATGGTTCCATTGTCGGGACCGAAATCTGCATAAGAGATGTGTGATTTTGTATCACTAGAATCCAACTAAGAAAGAGATTGGAGACTAGTTGGATAGGAAGATCCATGAATTCGTAGTACAGGAGAATAGAAACCCATGATTGACAAGGGAACAATGGCTAGATAGGTACCTATATACAGAGATCCACGAGATCTTTTTATGTTCCTTTCTGATTGAGCTATATGAATGGATCGTGAAGCTAGTGGATAGCCAAGGAAGGTGGAGACTTGATGGTCATATTGTTTGGACCCTGGATTTAGTACAGAGTTTGGAAGCATCTGAGGGTAAGATCACTCGCATTATTGATCATTGGCTCAATCACGTCATAGGAGGATTTGTGATTGAATTCGTGGTCGATACCTCAGTTAGCTAGAGCGAGGTGGAGTGATGATTTTTCAAAGGTCTACAAGGTAAGTACTTGAAGTATTTGAATGCATGGATTAAGATGTTATTGTGTGAAAAATGGGTTATGCAGCTACCTTGATGTTTGGAGCTATGAGAAGTGGAAAGGCTTAGAGGAATGAAGGAAGAAATGGTCTTGAATATAGTCCATTTATTTGACCTCCATTAGGCGATGAAGAGGGATAGCGTAGGCTTCTACACAAAGTGCTATTTAGCTAATAAGACAAGGATTCCCACAACTACCACCTCCACCCACACCACCTCCAACTTCACCACCATCACGTGCAACTTCACCCATACGACCACTGCCTCCACCATAGTTTAGCATGGAAAATTTAGTGAAGTTGCCTTTGTTTAAAGGCTTGGGAAATGGGGACTCAGACCAGTTCTAGTTCATCATGAAAGTCGTATGGGAAGCTCAGGGCATCATGGATGATCACATGAAGAAGGAAACATTGGTTAGTGCTTTGCAGGATCACGCACTAACCTAGTATGTCAAGTACTCTAATGATAACCAAAATGCTGGGGTGGCGAATATATAGACCACGCTAAATAAAGAGTTTAGTAGGCCTAAAGCTGAGGCACAGTCGATTGTGGGGTTCAAGGAAATCACGATGAAACCAGGCGAGACACCTTGGGAATTATATCAGAGGTTGAAGTGTAAAATCCACAAAGCTAATATGAACTTAATAGATGGAAAACACCACGAGTGGTTCATGGCTTCACTCCTACCACACCTAAGGGTTGCGTTATCACAACAGAAGATAAAAACTCACGTAGAGGCCTTGGAGATTGTAATGAGACTACATGAGACACTGATGTAGGATTTGGATTTGGGGGTTTAGTAGATCCATGCGCAGTTCTAAAATCTTTGCATTGAAATGAAAATTTTAAAAAAGGACATAACGGTTTGGCCAGAGGTGTGTGAAGAGGTATGGTGCCAAAAATATAAAGGTCAGGAGCATGACAAAGACCATTGCCAGGTCTTTTCAAACTATATTGTAGGAGGAGGACCGATGCCTTTGAGATCGGAAGCTTAAGAAGGACCGAGCATGGGGCTTGCATTGTGGTGCGCTATATGTCAGGTAATGGGAAAACATGCAACGAATAAGTTTCATTTGTTGCAAAATTTTGTACAAAAACCGCAACAACTATTCTAAAACTTTTGTAGGTTGGAAGGGCATGATTAGCGCAACTATAGAAGCCATGAATTGATGATGGACAAAACACCCACCTATAGGGTTTAGGTAGAAACGAGCCCCCCTCACCAGAGCATGGGGATGGTGCGAACAGGCTTTCAAGGGTGCGAATGAGGCCGAGGTGGAGGAGGACCTAGCAGTGGTTGGGGACATCTAATTTGCTACAATTATAGAGGAATAGGACACTATGCCCACAATTACACTAACCTAACGCATTCGTCGTGTTATAGACATATTTGGACACTGCAACCCCAATCACATATGTCCATACACCAAGGGCTTCTAAGTCCCTAAAAGTGTTGTTTCATACCCTAAAGGAACAAGGTCAGCCGATTACATCATCTCCCATAAGTTATCCATGAAAAACTTCTCAAAACTGGTCAAAGCTAGACCATCTCACCTACTCCATGCTCAAAGTACGATGCATCCCATCTAATGCACACGGGGGGTGCAATGCATACTGAAAATCCCTTCTATGGGGTGCGATGGGCGAGAGTAGACAAATGGCAGAGATAGTTTGCAAGGTGGATGATCATGGAATCTTCCTGAAACTTCTCCTGTGACACTTGCTTCTCTGAATTTGCCCAAGGATGAGTAAGAGATCATGAAATATCCAAGTGGAATTAAGAACTATCAGAGAAATGACACTAATCAAAAACCCAGAAGCTGACTCACCCACTTACAAATAGCTATATATGGATCCCTCATCCTAGAGATCCAGAGGCTGGAATTTTGCATCTTGTAAGGAAGTGTTGTTGGTTTCTTTGTGGAACATCATAGTGTTGGGTGAT